>APFE031756859.1:36131-73474 GCA_000404065.3 Pinus taeda | reverse complement strand
ATCTACATGAAGCAACTTGAAGGCTTTGCGGTGAAGGGTAAGAAAGAATTGGTATGCAAGTTAAAGAAGTCTTTGTATGGGTTAAAACAGTCACCAAGGATGTGGTAACAGAAATTTGATACATTTATACAAAGACTTGGCTTCACCAGAAGCAAAGCAGATCACTATGTGTATTTTAAATTAATTGGTGACTGTGTTATTTATTTGGTCTTGTATGTTGATGATATGTTGCTAGTTGGAAATGACAAAGAAATTATCCTGGATTTGAAGACCCAATTGTCCTCCAAATTTGACATGAAAGATCTTGGTGTTGCAAACTATATTTTGGGCATGGAAATTAAAAGAGGTCGGGAAAAGAGGAAGCTCTGGTTAAACCAGAGGAAGTATGTTAGGACAATATTGTAGAGATTTAATATGAAGGATAGTAAATCGGTGAAGATTCCTATTCCTATAGGTGTAAATTTATCTGTTAAACAGTGGCCCAAGACACAAGAAGAGGAAGAGGACATTTGTTGTGTTCCATATGCAAGTGCAGTTGGTAGCCTGATGTATGCAATGGTTTGTACTCGACCAAACATTGCACATGTAGTGGGAGTATTGAGTAGGATTATGTCAAAACCAGGAAAGGAGAATTGGACAGTAATGAAGCGGGTTTTCAGGTATTTGCATGGCACTAGTGATTATGGTTTGTGCTACCAAGGAAGACCAGGATTGGACAGAGCATTGGATATTCATGGCTTTGTTGATGGAGACTGGGCTAGAGATCTAGATCAGAGAATATCTACAAGTGGGTATGTGTTTAACCTATTTGGAGGTGCATTCAGTTGGATGAGTAAGAAACAATCTGTAGTGGCACTATCAACTTCAGAGGTAGATTACATGGTAGCCACTCATGCAAGCAAGGAAGTAGTTTGGTTGCAGAGATTGTGTTCAAGTATGGGGTTAGTACAGGGAGCTATAAGGATAGACTGTGACAGCCAAAGTGCAATTTTCTTGTCAAAGAATTCTGCATATCATTCAAAGACAAAGCACATTGATGTTCAGTATCACTTTGTGAGGGATATGATAGAAGACAAAAAGATGTTGCTAGTAAAGGTGGACACTTTGAAGAATACTGCAGATGCATTAACAAAATCTATGAGCTCTGAGAAGTTCTCTTGGTGTAGAGAAACAATGGGCATTGCAGGCTAGATAAATGACTAAGCTCTCTTGTGACCCCTTGTGGAAAAAAAACAACAAGTGGGAGAATGTTGGGTTGTGTTATATTCTTTCCACGACTAACCCACATAGTTAACCGGGGGGAGAGAGGGGGGGCGAAGCCCCCCCTTCATTGCGCCAATTGCGTAGCAGGGGGGTCACAGGGGGTTTGAGGGGTGCAGGTAACCCCTCTCTATGGGGTCTAAGGCAGCGCCCTAGAAAATTTTGGTTTTGGAACATATGTTAGGTTGGGCGGACCCACCTATGGTTTTGTGCATGATTTTCACACATGTTTTTGGACGGATGGTTTTCGGTCCATGGTTTTGGATGCAATGGTTTTCAATCCATGGTATTGGATGCTTCGGCATGCATAAATATGTATTATAACATTGAAAGGAAATAATAAAAACTCAAGCTAGTAGTCCCGGTTTTGGGATCCAGGGGAAAATCTCTGTGTATATGTGTTTTATGTGTTATGCTCTTGCATTTCTTATTTTATGTGTTTTAGAATTCGTATGCAAGTAATTTCTGTACGGGGTTAAAACCTACAGAGTAGTCCACATGGATGTGGTAGTCACAAACACAAGGTGAGCAGATAACGCATATAACACCCAACAGAATAGTCCACACAAGTGTGACGATCATTATAACAAGTTTACGAGAATGAGCATGTCAAGCGTTCAGTGTAATAGTCCACATAGGCGGGACAACATTAACAACTGATACATCATATTTCCAAAAGCATATGTACTAAAACAACCAAAATAGTTCAACTAACTTAATACAGGTTAAAGCAACATGCATTACAAGCATCCAAAGAATAGTCTTACAAACGAATACAATACATGTGTGAAAACGTGTTGGCCTATTAACAGGCTTCTGAATTAAGCCAAAGTTCCAAGACACATATGTACACCATTACATCACTAACCCCAATAGTGGGGTGTTAGAGCCACTTCTCGCTCCTCAAATAAAAGACTACAAACTCTCAAGGCTATGTGGGAGGAGCCAATGTGAAAAAAAAATTGCATGTACAAATGAGGCGTATATATAGCAAAGGGTGAACTTGACCCTTGTGACTCTTCAACTTCCCTCATGACTGTTTGACTTACATGACTCTTCAATTTGACATGTGGGTCTCTTGGACTTCCATGTTACATTACATGGATTACAACAATATGGACCAAAATAGTGATGTGGTCGAGATGACT
Source organism: Pinus taeda (assembly GCA_000404065.3). Lineage (NCBI taxonomy): Eukaryota > Viridiplantae > Streptophyta > Pinopsida > Pinales > Pinaceae > Pinus > Pinus taeda. The sequence continues at coordinate 71,066 of APFE031756859.1, read as the reverse complement.
TATGACATGACTCGACACAATAATGCTGGTATGTTCACGTTGATGTTGATGTCCATGTCGAGCTATAGTGTTGTTGAGTGATGAGTGTGCTCTTGGTGTATCATAGCTTCACCTCCGCATGGCAAGATGTGCAGAGTCTTCGATGGTCCTGAAGTTCACTTGATGTTGCATGTACATGTATCCCCCTTGGTTGGTACTTGGCATGCTTCATGTCTTCATCCATTCGCAAACAAGTCTCCTAGCATGCACTCCTTGTTCATCTTGTTGATTGTCGTGCCATGTCTCATCCATGTACTTGTATCTACAATCACTCATGACGAGACGACATCAAATCCATAAATCTCCTAATCTACCATGATGTCGAGTCTTTCATCTTTCGAGTGAAGGTGATCAAGAGAGAGGACAAGGCTCTGAAACTGCGCAGAGCACATTTCAGGCCAAGATGCAAGGCTCAGTGGTACTTTCAAGGAAAATTGCACAGAGGTCACTGGGAGGCTGGGATGATCAGTCCAGAACAACAGTGACATTTTGTTGGATCTGGCTCAGTTGGGAGGCATATGCGCAATTTTTTCAGGGAGGCAGTGCAGGCAGCAGGGAGGACACTAGGGGAGGTTGGCAGTGGGTTGCGGGAGCTTGCTGGCCAAAACTGTGCAAAACTAGGAGGATGGAATGTTGGACATATTTTCACAATTTCTAGGCTAAGCGGGGTGTCCGGCATCTAGAGGACAGTCCAAGAAAAATGTGTAGTTTTCAGGAGGAGCAGTAGGTCAAATGACAAAGGGACTGGTTGATAGAACTACGCAATTTTCAGGGACAATGTAGTGATAGGAAGCAGGTGCTTGTCCCTCATGTCTACGCAATTTCTTCAATCAACAAAGGCAGGCATGCTGACAACTTCTACATAATTTTTTGGAGGAGTGAAGCCCGGGGTCAATGCCCAGTCAAACTCTTCGGTTGACCAGTGGAAAGCTTGATAGATTGGCTTGTGGGTAGCGCAGATTGAGGTGGCTTCTTGGGAAAATTTTACGTTATTCTGGGTGACAGTCAACTAGGTCAGTTCCAGGATTGTGCAGTGCAAACTACTTCAGAGGTAGCCTCAAGCTCTGCACAATTCTAGGTAGCAGTACCTGATCAATAAGGCTTGAGACTGCGTAGTGCAGCTCAATGGAGGTTCAGTCGATCGAGGGTGGTCCTGTTGAAGGCTTTTTGGAAAAATGACTAAGTGTGTATACATGACCACGCGAACACACACTCATCATGACTTGATGATAAGACACCTCAAACCAACAAGAGAACATATGCTCAGTGTGACTAACCAACGGATGTGAGCGACAAGTGCGACACTTGAGATAGAGCGTTGAACGACCGTGATGACACTTGCACTAAATTGCATACAACTTCATGTGTGAGTGTGACATATGCTTACATAGCAAATATAACTTGTACACACCAAGACAGACCTTGAATATAGCCAGAACATGACTACAAGCATAACATTGTGACCAACATGTCAAAAGATGTCTGGTGAACGGTCAAGCAAAGAGGGTGTAAATGCTCGACACGAAGGTGCTCATGGGATGAGCCTGAATGTTTGCAAACATCGAGGAAAAAACCAAGGAAGGCTTTGAAATTGGATGCAGGCCAAAATTTTGGAGGGTGTTGCAGCCGCTACAACAAGTCCTTTGATGCTTCTCTTTGATTTTAAACTAATGAGAAGGAGCAGGGACTGTCCCCAAATTTTGACTTAGATATTTGAATGGTTCTCTTTCTAAATGTGTGGTGAATATACGAGTTATCTACTCTTTGGTTCATATATACTCCAGCTTCACTATTTTCTAAGAAAGTTGCTCTCTAAGGAAATATTACTTTATGGGAATGTGTTTACTTTTAGAATGTAGCACTAGATTCTTTAAGATTCTTATTTCACTTGTATTACCAAAATTAATAGAGATGGTTTCACTTTATGTTACCTTCATGTCTTTTAGAGTCTGCTTTATCCAAATTACATGTGTGCAACAAACTCCAACTACTATGTATTGGGATTTTGAATTCGATAACAAGACTAAGGTTTGCTTCTTGCTTAGCCAAGCAATCAATGATTCTTTGAAGTAAATTACATCACCACTCATAATTTTTATATCATCTATGCAATTAGCCCAATCTACATCTTTGTAGGCTATCGGTGAGAAGTATTTTCCTTTTGGGTGCCACAATCCATAGTCAATTGTTCCTTTTAAATATATGAAATTATTTTTTTTGCTAGTATATGACTTTGCTTTGGTGTTGACTAATATCTTACTACTAATCCAACTACTAAAATTGTGTTTGATATAGAGGTAGTTATATATAATAAGTTTCCTATCATAGATCTTCATATCTTTACACAACTTGATTCATCACCTTCACACAGGTTGCATCCAACAACCATGGGAGTAGTGACAGGTTTACAATCCTTCATTTTGAACTTCTTCAATATGTCCTTCAGATATTTATCATTAGAGATAACTATGCCTTATAATTTTTGTAATATTTACAAACCAATGAAGAAATAAAGCTCTCTGATCATTGACATTTCAAACTATGACTTCATTTCACTAGCAAACGATTGAACTAAAGAGTATTTTTTTCTTAAAACATTATATCATCAACATACACAAGTACAATTAGAAGTTATTTGTCATCTGAATTTATGTATAAGTTGCTTTTGATTGTACCTATCTTGAAGCCCTTTTTTTAAAGATACTTCTGAGAGTATCATGCTCGCGGTGCTTGTTTAAGTCCATACATTGCATTCTTTAATATACAAACATCATTATGATTATCCGATAGTTGGAATCCCCCATGTTGTTCTATGTACACTTCTTCTTCTAGCTCTCCATTAAGAAAGGCATACTTCACATCCACCTGGTATACCTTGAAGTCTTTGTGATAGGAAAAGAAAAGAACACTCTAATTTCTGATAGACTTGCCACTGGAGAAATGGTTTCTACATAGTCCAATCATTTTACCTATTAATAACCCTTGCATACCAATCTTGCTTTATTTCTAACAATCTACCCATGTTCATTTAATTTATGTTTGAATGCCCACTTTTTTCCTTTTATATTTTTACTTGTTAGTCTTGATGTAAACTCCCTAGTCTTGTTCTTTTCTACTTGGTCCAGATCCTTCTTCATGGCGTTTATCCAATATTTATCTTTCCTTCCTTCAAAAAAGTTCTTCAGTTCAGTATTGAAAGCCTGACAATCTAAGCTTGATCTATTGTCTCAACAAGTTTCCTTCTTGTTTGAACCCTGTATTCTTATCACCAATAATTTGATCTTTAGGATGGTTATTTTGTATATACCTTAAGAGAGATCTTGAATGGGTCTATTTTTCCTCTGTATCTTCAACTTGTTCTTTCTCTTCTTCACTAATTCACAGATATGGAGGATTGATACAAAAATGTCTTCTTATTCTTGATAGGTATTTCCTCACCAACCTTCACGTCTATACAATCAATAATCTTATGCAACCTTTCATTGTAGCACCTTTACCCTTTATTTTTTCGTTGAATACCCCGGGAAGGTTCCTTCATTTGACTTAAAATCAAACCTTCTTGAATTCTCGTCATTGTTTTTAATATAACACTTACTTTCAAATAATTTGAAATGTTTGATTGATGCTAGTTTTCCATGGTGTCTTATCACAGTTGGGTCTAAGATGTGCTTTATTCAGTATGTGAATTGTTGTGTGAATAAATTATTCCCAATAGGTATGAGGAATGTTCCATTCCTGCATCATAGCTCTAGCCATTTGTTGTACTAACATGTTTTTCCTTTCAACAAATCCATTCTATTGGGGTGTGTCTGCAATGGTGTACTACCTTTTTATTCCATGTTCATTATAGAAAACTGCAAATTTGTTTGATGTGAATCTCCTTCTTTGTCTAATTGTATGAACTTTATCTTGTATCATGTTTAGTTCTTTTTCAATGCCTTGAATACCTTAAAGTTATAAAATGCTTCTGATTTGCTTCTCAAAAAGGCTACCCATGTTAGTTTGGAATAATCATCAATCACTAAACATGAAGTAACATTCACCTATAGGTGCTTTTGTTTTAGAAGGCTCACACAGATCCATATGTATTAGTTGTAGTGGCTTGCCAGTTGACAGTTGATCCTTGGTATTGAATTGAAAAGGAGCTTGTTTTCCCATTTGGGATGACTTGCACATAGGATTTTGAGGCTTCATTATCTTAGGGAAATATCTTACAACTCCCTTTTTACTAGTCTGATGACATGGTCAAAATTTAGATGCCCTAGTATCCTATGTCACAACCAACACTCATCTTGGTTGCCCAAATAGAATTCTTCATTGTCTTCCTTCACAACATATACATTGTTTTATGTTTGGATTCCTTTGGAAAATATATTATTTTTGTATCTAACCTTATCTCATAATATTGAGCTCTGAATATGACATCACAACCTTTGTTTCACATCTGACTTGCACTCAACAAGGTATGTTTCATTCCATCTATGTGTTGGAAATAATACTGAGAGGGGGGGTGAATCAGTATTATCAAATCAATAACTTTTTCATTTCATACTCAAATTTATATACGCCACTTCAATGAAGTTAACTTACGTGTACATGCAACTGTCTTTAAAGCAACCAACGCATATCCATCAAACTTATGATTCAGTTAATTCATCATATGTTGACCTTTAATTAGTGCATCAATACTTCATTAACCATATAAACAGTAACCAAGTGCAGTAATAACATAATAAATCATCACACATAAGCAACACACATAAGCACCAAGATTTAAGGTGGAAACCCAATGCAAGACAAAAACCACCTATTGTTGTCTTCTTTTAATATAAGAAAAACCTGTTTACAATCTTATACTGGGGTAGACTCATACCAATACGCAAGCACCCACCTGTAGAAGGCTACAACCTTCTCTCGTTTTCCAGATGCTACTGGAAGGGAGCTACAAACCGTTAGCTCTTGTACTAGTCGATCTGTTTACTAGTACGTAGGCACCAACCTACAAAAGGCTCCAACCTTCACTCATTTTCCAGTTGCTACTGGAAGGGAGATACAACCCCCTAGCTCTTGTACTAACTGATCCATTTACTAATACATAGGAGCCGACCTACAGAAGGCTCCAACCTTAACTCATTTTCCAGCTACTATTGGAAGGGAGCTCCAACCCCATAGATCTTGTACTAACCGATATGTTTACCAGTACATATGCACCGACCTACAAAAGAATATGACCTTCTCTCTTCCTCCAGGGACCATGTTTCATAAATTTTCAAACTAGATACTCCTGGAACATAACACCACAATCTGGAGGCCTAATTTCATCAAATTTTCATACTAGACCCCTCAACAACATTGAAGCTCAAAATCAATCACAACTGCAAGGCAACCATCAAATACATATGTATCAACCAATCACTAAAACTCAATCATCAATCTCTGAATAAACCACAACTAAATCAATCAATCACTAACAACCCACCGTCACTAAAGTAGATCACAATCAATCAATCTGAACTTTCAGAACACTATTACCATAACATAGTCACCAAAACACAAAGCAGAACCCAAAACTCTACAACAACAACCAGATCCAACTGCAACTTCAAATATCATATTTCATAATCTATACGCTACTTGGATGTGACTGGCCAGTGTGTATACGTGCTTCTACCAAAGTGAACCAGTGTATAGATCTACAAATACTACCTTAAAAACTTCTCAGATATTATAGACTTTAGTCATACCCAGATCATAACATTTACATAATAAAACATGTGTTAGAATTCAAATATAGAATATCCATGATCAAACCACATAATGATAATGCATTTCAGGCCTTAAGATCTTGATCCATCATCATCATCAACCACATAGGTGCATCCTTTGTTCAGATCAAGTAAAGCATCAGAAACCCATAACCTGCATACTTAATCTAACACTTCATAATATATTCAATACTTGCACAAACTGGCCTAATGATCTTCTCCTCCTTATATAGTTTTAGGCCTTTCTCAATACCTTGGACCAAAACCACTTAGGACCAAATACCTCATACCAAAACCACTTAGGAACAATACCTTGGACCAAATACCTCAGACCAATACCTCGAACCAAATACCTCAGACCAATGCCTTAGACCAAATACCTCGGACCAAATACCTTAGAGGATACCTTGGACCAAAACCTTGATTTTCCATCTTGTACACACTTTTCCTCCTGTGAGAGTGAGTGTATACGTATACGCTCTTTTTGTTCAGTGTACCAGCGTGTATATGCTACTTTGACAAAGTGAACCAGTGTATACCTCTCTTTCTTCAATATTTGGAGTCTGATCTATAATCCTTTGTTGTTAACTTGTTGCACTGTAAATTGTCATCTATGTGAGTTGTCATCAAGTACAACACCTGTATCATAATGTCGACAATCTCCTCCTTTAGACTTGATGGCAACAACAACACCAAGACACTCTCTGCCTTTGACATCAAGGGCAAAGGGCAAACCAATATATTCTCCCCCTTTGATATACATTATGCAGTCTATGCTCCCCCTGAGTACATGTTGAATTCTCTGATTAAGCTCCCCCTTTGTACATGCTGAGATGCACTAAACCATCCAAGCTCCCCTTGAGCACATGTAGAGTCTGCAAAAAAATATTTTTCAAAAGAATATCATGTCTCTATAACTCAACTAAGTGAGTATGACCTTCCTATCACCAATGACTTCTACATACATCAATCTCCCAACCAAGTGGGGATACACCATTTCTGACTCATCCACCGAGCCAAGTGGAGATATACCAAATGTTTATACATGACTGAAATAGAAATTATTACATCATCCTTCCCATGCATAGTTGGGTTACAGATTGTGTCTTTTCATGACCTTTACATCAAATGATATACATGAATTTATAACAAGGACCAACAATCTAAACAAAACCATGATAGTCATCAGCAACTATCATACATCATATATGAACTACACCATCAACATCTTCCAGTAGCATCAATATCAATAGCTTGTATATGTCCATCATCAAAAGAGTCACCTGAATCAAAAAAACTATGCAGATCAAGAAATTTAAGCATCTTCATGTACTAAGATCTTCTAACATAATGCCAACAATGCATTATTAGAAGAATATGCTCCCCCTGAACATGTGCCAACTATTCATTGCTAGATCTAATCATTGCAAATATCAGTAAGAATCATCAAGGCATCATCATCAATTAGATATACATCAACTTTTTAACAGCTTATGAGCACCAATACATTTCCACATATCATCAGTAGATTGTAACCATCATCAAACAAAGCAGATAATTGACTGAACCTTATTAGACCCCTTTTCCTGAGTCTGTCCCACTGCTTTTTCTTTAAACCAACATATACGTTGTTGTGCAACTTCGAACTCGCATATATACACGACTTGTATTCATGAAACTTGCATATGAGATTTAAAACACTGAAGTTTCACACTTTCAGCTCCCCTTCAGTCTGTTATGTCTGTACACTGTGCTATGCCACATCTTTCTGATTGTACTTCCTTCTTCTTCCATATCTTCAAGTGTGGTGATGTTTTCTCCTTTTGGTATAGTGCCTGAAATTTTCTCCTACATTCCTTTGCTATATGTCCAAACTTTTTACATCTATAACATCTTACATGTTTCATATTCCTTCTATAGTAGTCAATGTCTTTGTGACCAAACATATTGCAAGAAAAACAATATCCCTTAAAGACATGGAAGCTGATGACCTTTCCGTGTGACGGTCTTGAACCATTCTACTTCTGCATCTCACTGCAAAAAGTCCAAAATTATGACATATAAAACATTCAACATTATTCATCGGAGGAAATAACCGACTATCATTCCCACAGTTAGGAGTAAAAGATTTTCTTTGAAGATTTTCTTTCCTTGGTTGTTGATGGGGTTGACCTCTCATCTCCTTATTGAGCATTTCAGATTTTGCATTAGAGTTCCTTGCCTCATCTTGTGAGCTAGATTCACCTTCAACAAATTCATGAAAACCAAGACCAGTTTTGATGGTAGGAGACCTTTGACTACTAAGAATATTATCAAAAATCTTAGTATTGTCTTAAAATCGTAACAGTTTATCCTTTTCTTCTAATTTACCTTTTAAGGTATTTACCTTAACCTGATATTTCTCTTCCTTTTCCAGATATTTCTTCTTCAAGATTTCTTCAGCCTTTCTTCCTTCTTCCACTTGTTGCCCTAATTTGATAATCTCATTTTCTTGTTCTTCATCTGCTTGAGGTAGTTCTTCATTCTACTTATTTTCAAGATCTTCTTTTAGAGATAGGATCTTAGCTTCAAGACTTTCATACTAACTGGATCTATCTTTAAGTCTCTTGATTGTTGTATTCTTTTCATATACTTCATTTCTTAATATGTCACTTCATCCTGCAGCTTTTGACATTGATCTTCCTTTTCCTTGTACTACTTCCTTACATTGTTTCCTTCCTCCAACTGAGCTTTTAATATGTTAACTTCTTCTCTGAAGGCACACTCCCTTTTTTTAAATAGATCTTATTGATCTCTAATTTTATCTGTGAGTCTTTTAACTTCTGCCTCTATGTTTCATTCACGATCACTTTTAATATCTTCAACATTGCTTAAACACATAGAAGTATCCCTAGAATACCAAAAATTTGTACTTGATACTTATTTTTCTTTTTCATCTTCAATCTGAGGTGATTTTGAATCTAAATACTTGCTTCCACCTAATGGCCAATTATCTCTCATTTTTTCATTGTTCCTTTGAGCTATCTTCTTCTTCTTAGACGCTTTCTTCCTTAGCTTCTTTCCCATTGTTTCTATGGATCTCCTTCAAGCGATCAAGATTTTACCAAAGGACCTACTCTGATACCAATTGTTGGAAATAATACTGAGAGGGAGGGTGAATAAGTATTGTCAAATCAATACTTTTTCATTTCATACTCAGATTTATATACGCTACTTCAATGAAGGTAACTCACATGTACACGCAACTGTCTTTAAAGCAACCAACGTATATCCATCAAAATTATGATTCAGTTCAATCATCATATGTTGATCTTTAATTAGTGCATCAGTACTTCATTAACCATATAAACAGTAACCATGTACAGTAATAACATAATAAATCATTGCACATAAGCAACACACATGAACACTAAGATTTAAGGTGGAAACCCAATGCGGGACAAAAACACCTATTGTTGTCTTCTTTTAATATAAGAAAAACTTGTTTACAATCTTGTACTAGTGTAGACTCATACCAATACGTAGGAACCCACCTGCAAAAGGCTACAACCTTCTCTCGTTTTCTAGCTGCTACTGGAAGGGAGCTACAACCCCCTAGCTCTTGTACTAGTCGACCCATTTACTAGTACGTAGGCGTCGACCTACAGAAGGCTTCAACCTTCGCTCGTTTTCCAGCTGCTACTGGAAGGGAGCTCCAACTCCCTGGCTCTTGTGCTAGCTGATTCATTTACTAGCACGTAGGCACCAGCTTACAAAAGGCTCCAACCTTCACTCGTTTTCTAGTTGCTACTGGAAGGGAGATCCAACCCCCTGGCTCTTGTACTCGCCGATATGTTTACCAGTACGTAGGCGCCAACCTACAGAAGACTATGACCTTCTCTCTTCCTCCAGGGACCATGTTTCATAAATTTTCAGATTGGATACTCCTGGAACACAACACCACAATCTGAAGGCCTCATTTCATGAAATTTTCATACTGGACCCATACAACATTGAAGCTCAAAATCAATCACAACTGCAATAAAACCATCAAATGCATCTATATCAACCAATCACTGAAACTCAATCATCAACCACAACTGAATCAATCAATCACTAACAACCCATCATCGCTAAAGCACATCATAATCAATCAATCTGAACTTTCAGAACACTGTCACTAGAACACAAAGCAGAATCCATAACTCTACAATAACAACCAGATCCAACTGCAACTTCAAATATCATATTTCATAATGTATACGCTACTTGGATGTGACTGACCAGCGTGTATACGCACTTTTACCAAAGTGAACTAGATTATGGATCTGAACCATATCATAACATTTACAGAATAAAACATGTGTTAGTATTCAGATATAGACTATCCATGATCAAACCTTATAATGATAATTCATTTCAAGCCTTAAGATCCCAATCCATCATCCATCATCAACCACATAGGTGAATCCTTTGTTCATGTCAAGCAATGCATCAGAAACCCATAACCTGCATATTTGATCTAACACTTCATAAGATATTCAATACTTGCACACACTGGCCTAATGATCTTCTCCTCCTTATATAATTGTAGGCCTCTCTCAATACCTCAAACCAAAACCACTTAGGACCAATACCTTGGACAAAATATCTCGAACCGATACGTCAAACCAATACCTTGGACCAAATACCTCAGACCAAATACCTTGGACCAAAACATTGATTTTCCATCCTATACATGCTTTTCCTCTTGTGAGAGTGTGTATATACATATACGCTCTTTTTGTTCTGTGTACCAATGTGTATACGCTACTTTCACAAAGTGAACCAGCGTATACCTCTCTTTCTTCAATCTCTGGAGTTTGATCTGTAATCCTTTGTTGTTAACTGGTTGCACTGTGAACTTTCATCTATGTCAGTTTCCATCAAGGACAACACCTGTATCATCCAACACTATGAAAATACATCCTATGCCTTTCTAATGCCATTATTCAAGCTAACTATACCCTTTCCTTTTATTTTTCCTGTTGCATCATTACCGAAATTGACATTACCATATTTGTTTTCATCTAAAGATAAGAACTTGCTTTTGTATTCGATCATATTCCTAGAGAAACCATTGTCCACATACCACTAACTATTCTGAATCTAACCATATAGAACTAGGATGCACTCACTCATTTTCTTCTCTTCATTCTTCTTTCTCCACTGCGTGGATTCCTTTATCCTATGATTGTCTTGAGCTTGTGATTCGAAACTTCTAAGTTGAAATTCATAAGACTTATGAACAAAATTGTAATAATAATAACATTAGTGACATTAGAAAGTGGAGAAAATGGATTATTTCTCTTGCTAATGTTTATTCTTGCATTTAAAAATCTATTGCTCCATTAATTTCTTCTCATGCTTCTTGTTTCATTCCTTATGATGTATTCTCTAAAGTTTACAACCTTGTGGCTAAAATGTTTACATAAGTAGAAAAATACATTGAAAAAATTGCATACCTTGGGAGGGATGGTACTTGTGAATATGGTTTCCTTGGCATATAATAATTATGTCTTCTGAAAAAATAAGGCCTCTCATAACTCATTGCCTTCTTATCAAATATTCTTGTATGTTGTCATTGAATAAGACTAGTTCTTTGCCGTTGTTGAATGAGATGAATCTTTTGATGCTCCTTAGGTGCATTATTTCCTTGTTGTTCATCCTTATTCTCTGGTTGCTATGGGCTATCATTATCTCTTGTGATAGCTTTGAAAAAGTTGATGCTCCTTTTATCTTTTGTCTTCTTCTCACTAGTTTCTCCTTCATAGCACAAACCAACTTTCATAAGCAGAGATATTTGTGCATTTAGTGTTAGAGAAAGTGGAGAAAATGGATTATTGTTCTTGCTCGTGTTTATTCACACATTTATAGATTTGTTTCTCCCTTCATTTCTTCTCAAAATTATTGTTTCATTCCTTATGACATATTCTCTGCAGTTTACAACCTTGTGTCCAAAATATTCACATAAGTAACAATATCCATAGAAAAATTTTGCATACCTCAAAAGGATGGTACTTGTGAATAAGATCTCCTTGGCATCTGATAGTTTTGTTGAGCCTGAAAAAATAATGCCTTTGGTAACTCATTGTCTTCTTATCCAATCCTCTTGTGTACTATCATTGAATAGGATTAGTTTTTTTTTTTGCTACTGAATGAGATGAATATTTTAATGTTCCTTAGGTGCATTATTTCCTTATTGTTGTTAAAGTGTGTTGCTGACATCCTTATTGTCTGGTTACTATGGGCTACCTTTATCTCCTGCGATAGATTTGACAAAGTTGATGGTCCTTTTATCTTATATCTTCTTCCCAATGGTTTCTTCTTCATAGCCTGAACCATGATTCATAAGAAAATATATGTGTGCATTCAGTATCACATCTAACTTTTCAGACACCTTTCTGAGTTGAAGGTTCATATTCAATTTAGTGTGTCCTTTCTCTAGCTTCTCTTTTAGGGTAACTACTTCTTCCATATCCCCACACTCTTTTATTTTCTCTTTTAACTATTGTAGTAGGATGTCTTCCACTTTTGTGGCTTCTTGTAATTCAACTTTCAATTGAATAAGCTCTTCAGGCTTATGATCTTCTTTAACATATTTTAACATGTTTTCCTTTTGTTTATTGTTCTTCTTCATGATTTTATTAATCTCTTCTATGGAACTAATTAGCTCCCCCTCAAGGTCTACTTTCACCTTCTTCTTCACTCAACTCACATTCCTTAATTTTTTTTAGACTCAAACTCTAAATCCATAAGGAAAAATTTACCAATTCCTTCTTCATTAGAGGATTCATTTGTATCATTAGAGGAATTGCTATCTTCTTGTGTATAAAAACTTTTCTTTTTTATTTTTTCTCATTCTTCATTATGTTATATTTTTTCTTTTCTTTCCCTTTAAAATTATTCTCTTCCTTCTTATGTGGACATTTTGAGGCATAATTCCCTACTCTTCCAAAATTAAATCATTTAAATGAAAGTTTTCCTTTGTACATACCTATCCCTTTCTTCAATATTATTACAAACTTCACTTCTTCATCATCTGAGTTTAAGCATAAGCATTCCTAGTCTTCTATATATTTAATATATTCCTTGAACATTGCATCCCGTGTGGTTGATTTTCCTTTTTTAATCCTCATTTTGTATGTTGTTAGGGGGCCAAGAAATTGATCCATTGGTAGTTCTGAAACGTTAGACATTTCTTCAATTGTTTATACCTTGGGATTAAGCTTAGGAGGTAGTGATCTTAGCACTTTTTCGACTACTGTAGAATCCTTAATTTTTTCACCTAGACCCTTCATAACATTAACAATTTCATCCACTTTAAGATATAACTTCGTTATTTCTTCATCATCAATCATTCTTAAGGACTCAAATTGCATTTTGTAAACTTGAAATTTAGCCAATTTTACTTTACCTTCTCCTTCATTAATGTTTTTCGATTTTTCCAACATTTCTTTCACATTCTGACAATACATTACTTTTATAAATTATGATTCAGTTGGCCCACTGGGGATGGAAATCATGGATTTTTCGTTGAATGTAAAATAAAACTTGTATTCTTTGTTACCTATTACTTGTGGCACTTCATATCCACTCTCCACTACAACCCAAACATCTACACAAAGAAACATCAAATATGTCTTCATACTTATTTCTAGAAGGTGTAATTAGTACCATTGAACAAAGGTGCTTAAATTACTTCTTGAACATCCTTCCTAATTGGCCATTCTTATGCACTAGATATTCCTTCTAGCTATTAGGTTGATACAAAAGGAACTTGCTCTGATACCAATTAATGAATAATTGGGAATTACTGAGCGATGGGGTGAATCAATAATTGTGTCTTTTAAATGACCAAATTCAAATTATTTTAACATCTTTTAATCTTTTCTTTTACAATTAGCAGAATTTTATGTGTTTAGCATTTAACAAAGAATTCAAAAGCATACACATAATAAATACATTCAACACACGTAGATTCCAGATACAAGTCGAAACCCATAAAGGGAGAAAGCTATGAATTTTTGGCTAAAGTGATGTGAAGGCAAGTTCCTACTCCCTCAATTACATCAAGTTTTTTGTATGCTTTTATATATAGGAGGCTACTACCTCAAATTTCTTCTATAAGATACTACTTTCTGGGAAGCTCCTACTTCCTCTTCTACAAGCTCCAACCTGCTCTTTTTCAAGCTACTACTTAAAACAAGAGAACAATTCCCTACTCAAACTACAAATTAACTTCGTTGGTTACTTAGTCTTTCTCTTTGCTCTAAACTTTATTTTTGCCTCCTTTTTAGTTGCTCATTTCCTACTTAATTTCTTCTATTTTGTTCCACTTATGCTCCTCTTTCTCATTTTCTCCTCACTAGGTTATTCATGAATTTTCTCTCTCTTATAATTCAATTCTCTATTATTAATATCATTAAAAATGCATCTTTTATATACAAAGCTCTCTGACTGTTTGATTCGATGCAAGGATTCAAAGTGAAGGGTTGTCTTTCCAACCTCAAATGTTCCATTAGTTTCAAATATTATCAAGGTTGGAATCACATGTTTAGCAAGGAACTGAATAGTCCTCAGCCTTCAACTACAAATAAGGCACTTGACAAGTCATCACCTATTTGTATTATGCCAAATATTCCAATGGTTAATATTTAAAACTTATCCTCCAAACTCTATCAGAACTAAAATATTTTTAGATATTGGGACTTGTTCCATTTAACCTTCTTGGACATTTTCAAAGTATTCCTGAGGTGCAGAACTAAGTATTTGTCATTTGTTTAGGTACAAGAGTCCATAATTGTGTTCTTTTCAAATTCTCATAGTTTTGTTAACATAATTTTCTAGCCATTATGGTATAGTGTGAAAACCTAGCTTCATTTATTAGTTTTAGAGTCTTACTAATGACATAACATTTCATGGACTTATTTATTTAGAAAATAAATTGTTGGCGGTGTTGGACCTGTCAATGTCAAGGGGATCTCCCCAGTAAGAATTCCCAATTAGACCTTAGACCGTTTGGTGTATGAGTCCCAATAGTGGGTCATAAGGTGATGCCTTGACCGTGATGTCACACAAAGACAAGTAATATAAATCTGTCAGTAGCAAGGGTGCGACTGATGCAGTGAGTGAAGGAAGATGTATGAGAGGTTTTGTAGAAAATCTATGATAGTTTAACCCGATAATGCAATATAAATCAAAGCAGAATATTATAACCTACTTCTACTATCAATTTGCGGAAGCTTAAAGATCGAGCTGAACAATATAACCAGAAGAAGAAGAATCAATGGCACAATACACATGAAAATACCTTGGGGAAAGTCTTAGATAAAAACCCCACACTATTGTATTATCATACATGGTGGAAATACATAGGAATTATACAAAACCTTAGCTCTCACAGCTAGCCAGCTCTCACTACAATCCTCACATATGCTCATAGGCAATCTTGGCTTCTCTCTAGCCTTCCTCTTTACCCTCCAAGCTCCTATTTCCTTGTGATGTTCCTTGTGGATGATTAACCTATTACCAAGTGGAAGAACAAGCCTTCAAAACTACACAATCCTCAAGGATGAATCCTTGACTGCATGCATGACTTTTCTCCTTGAGAAAACACATGCAACTGATGGTACACTGTCCTTGAACACTAATATCAACTGGATCTTTAAAATAATAGACATGCATGAGTTTTTGATGAAGGAATCTTCAATTAACTGGAGTAGCACTAGTTGAGTTCATTAATGCATCAACTAACTGTTAACTCACTATTATTTCCTCAAACAATTTGGAACTAATTTAATTGGACTTAACTCAGTAAACTGAGTTAAATAATTACAAATCAAATATAACTCATCTTATCTCCTTAATTTAAGGGATAACTCTTCCATGACTTCAGAAAGACTTCTAACTTGAATTTCTCCAACTAATTAATTTAAAATAAATTATTTATTTATTTATGTTCAAGTAGTTGTTAAGATTAAATTCAATTTTAATTCAAGGAAAAATTAAATTAGAATATTCTTGTTGCCATATTTCAACACTCTCTCCCAACAAGAAAGGGATTATCTTCCACCCCAGTCCTCTCTCTATGGAACTCGAATTTACACTTTGACAATGCCTTTGTCAAAATGTCAGAGTCTTGCTCCTCTGTCGAAATATACTACAGTAGCACGATCCTCCTCGCTACACAGACTCTAAGATGATGATATCGGATGTCGATGTGCTTGGACCTATCATGAAATATTGGATTCTCAGAGAGTTTGATACAACTCAGATTATCACAATAGATCACAGTTAGATCCATCCTCTAATTAAACAAACCAACTAGGTTTTTCCGCATCCAGATGGCCTCACATGCTGCCTAACTTGCAGCCATGTATTCTGCCTCTGTCGAGCTGAGTGCAACCAACGTCTATTTCCTGTTGTACCAAGAAACTACCACTGACCCAAGGTTGAAAATCCTTCCTGATGAGCTCTTTTGATCTAATGGACTCCCTACCCAATCTGCATCAGTGAAGTCCTATAGCTTCACTCCCTCTGTCTATCTATACCATAATCCATACTGAGATGTGCCTCTGAGGTATCTCAATACATGCTTTTCTGCCTTCCAAAACTTCTTGGTAGGTTGAACCATCGCTTGACTTAGTTGTTTCACCTCATAGCACAATTCTGGTCATGTGTTCATTAAGTACATCAGTGAACCCACAAGTTGCCTATACACAGTAGCCTCTACCACTTCTCTTGAAGTAGCAACCTCCTTCCTCCAGTTACTTGCTAGAGGAGTCTGCATGGGCTTGCACTTCTCCATGTGGAATCTCTTGAGTATCTCGTTGGCATACTTGCCCTGAGACACAAACAACTCCCCATCCTTCTTCCATACTTCCATGCCAAGGAAGTAATGCATGAGACCCATGTCTTTCATCTCGAATTCTCGTGCAAGGTCCTCCTTGCAAGACATGATCAACTGATCATCACCAGCCAATATGAGATCATCAACATAAAGTACGATGATCAACAACTTACCTTTCACCACAATGTGGTAAAGGTTCACATCTGCTTCACTCTTTGTGAAGCCCAACCCAGTGAAGTAGTTGTCTATCCTGGTGTACCAAGCACGAGGTTCTTGCTTCAGCCTGTACAATGCTCTCTTGAGTTAGCACACATGCGACTCACGGTAGAAGGTATCAAAACCTTCTGGTTGCTCTATGTACACCTCTTCCTCAATCTGGCCATTGAGGAATGTAGTCTTCACATCCATCTGATGGATATTCCAACCCATCTGTGCTGATAGTGCCAACATAGATCTAATAGATGAGTACCTTGCTACAAGAGCAAAAGTCTCATCATAGTCAATCCCCTCTACCTATGAAAAGCCACGGGCAACAAGTCTTTCCTTATGCTTCTCCACACTACCATCAGAAGCTTGCTTTACCTTGTAAAGCCAACGGGAACTCACAACTGACGTGTTCTCCAGTCTCAGAACCACGTCCCAAACACTGTTACGAACTATGGAGTCATACTCTTCCACCATAGCCTCAACCCAAATCAGTTGTTGCACTACCTCCTCAAATGAATATGGCTTGGTCTCAACATATTCCCCAGCAAGGGCCATGTATTCAGTGTACTTCTTAGGTGACCTCCTCTATCTACACTAAGAAGATGGTGCTCCACATTCTCTCTCGCATCCTCCAAAAATCTGTTAGCTACTCTTGTGCACTTACGTCCATCTTTGGAAGTCTCTGCTTGAGTGGATGTATCCACTCCTGTAACCTCTGCATGTGGCTGATCCACATTAGTCTGAAGCTCCTACTCCTTAAGAACCAATAGTTCCTCCACAGCCTATAGTTAGAGCTCCCTCTCAAGGGAAACTTGCATGGCCTTCTGCTCATCAAACTTGAGATCTCTGCAAACCACTATCCTCCGACTAGTAGGTAAGTACACCTGATAATTGTGAGGTGCATCAGTGTACCCCACAAATATCCCCAACTCTGTTGTCAGCTCAAGCTTCTTCCGTGCATCCTTTGTCACATGGCAATATACCAATGAGCCAAATATCCTGAAGTGACCCACATCTAGTCTCTTACCAAAGAAAGCTTCCTCTGGTTTCTTCATCCCAAGTATGCGATGCGAGCTTATATTATGCAAATAGACCATTTTGTTGCATGCCTCAGCCCACAAGTGAAGTGGTAGACCTTGGTCATGCAGCATTGCCCATGCTGCCCCTACGATAGTTCAGTTCTTCCTCTCAGCCACCCCATTATGTTGTGGGTTATGAGGTGTTGTCAAATCTCATTTAATTCCTTCCGCTACACAAAAGTCCTTAAACTCTTGAGAGACATATTCTCCACCATTATCACTTCTCAAGGCCTTGATCTTCTTCCCTGACTCTTTCTCAACCAAAGCTTTGAACTCACAAAACTTTGTGAAAGTTTGGTCCTTCTTCTACATGAAATAAATCCAGCATTTACGAGAATAGTCATCAATGAAAATCACATAATACCTTTGCTTTGATGTGAATTTCATCGAGCACGATCCATACAAATCAGTATGAACTCGCTCTAAGATAGCCTCTGCTCAACTGTCTCGATCATGAAAGGAAGACTTGGTGTACTTTCCCAAGGTACAACCTTTCCATGTGTGAACTTGCTCAAGTTTACCTTTGGGAAGTCATGTAGATATTTGTTGCATTATCTTCAAAGCCCCATGATGCAAATGGGCCAACTGCCTGTGCCACAACTCGCCAATGTCTTCACTTTGCACCAATTCTGCTTTCGTACTCAATGTTGCACAATCATCTACCTCTAGTTTATAGATATTCTTCACCTAAATACCTATCCTCTTGGTCTGACCCATGGCTATGTGTCTTAGGAATGCCTTTCCTTTAATGAAGACAACATCACAGCCTTTGTCCTCAAACATCGTGACTGATACCAAGTTCTTCTTTATTCCAGGCACATACATAACATCTGTCAAAGTGAGAGGAGCTCCATGCTCCCTATGAAAATCAACCGTGCCCACTCCTAAAACACTATACCTTCTGTCATCACCCATCTCTATGTGCATCTTGAGGTCTTTCTCCTCCAGGGCACTAAATAAATTTTTATCACTGGTCATGTGGAATGAGGCTCCACTGTCAAGATACCTGACACAACCCACCATCGATGACACCATGCATGCAATGAGGGTAAAGTCCATTTCGAAGTGAGAGGCTAATGCCTCACCTTCCGATCCTTCCGAGGATCCCTTCTTGGACTTCTTTGATGGGAAATTAGTTGCATAATGTCCCATCTTATGACAATTAAAGCATCTTACTTTAGACATGTCACCCTTCTTCCCTCCATGAAAAGAATTTCATTTGAAATGGAAAGCCTTCCCCTTCCCTTTCCTTGTCTTACTTGGTAAGGCCAGATTTTCTTCATCATCATTCTTGGACGAAGAACCATCTCATGTGCTCCTCCTTATCTCTTCCTGCATAAGATCCAACCATAGTCGTTCCTAATCCGGCAGTTTCTCCCTTCCATTCACAGAGTCCTAGTAGCTATTCCAACTCTTTGGAAGGCCAAGGAAAGTGAGGCTCACGATATCATCATTGGCAGTAGTTATTCCCACACTCCCAAGCTCATCTCTGTAGGTGGTGAGCTTGTTCAAATATGTGGAAAGAGTATCACCCTTCTCCATCTTGATTCTTCGAAGCTTATCCTTGAGTGTCAATTTCCTCTGGTCACTATTGTTCTGGTAGAGGTCCTTCAATGTCTTCTAGATTGAAAATGGAGTATCATTCTCATGGAGACTCGACACAATATGGTCTCGAACTCCCTCAAGGATGATCCGTCTCGCCTTCTCCACACACTTCTTCCACTCAGCCAACTCTTGTGCATTAGTTGAAGTTGGCTTTGGGATTTCTTGGTCAATGAATTCCTTCAAGCCATTGTCTTCTAATACAGCCTCCATTCTATCTTTCCATGCCATCTATTTTGAGCTACATTCCAAGGCATACTCAAGTCTCAAGCCATAGAATGCCATTGGCCAACCTTGAAGTATGATATGAATTCGATTTGCAACTGCAGCCCCTAACTTCAAACTTCGATTTATCTTCTTAGTATATTGTTCACAGCTCTGATACCATGTAGAAAACCTATGATAGGTTAACCCTATAATGCAATATAAATCAAATCATAATACTATAACCTACTTCTACTATCAATTGCGGAAGCTTTAAGATCGAGTTGAACAATATAACCATAAGAAGAAGAATCAATGGCACAATACACATGAAAATACTTTGGGGAAATTCTTAGATAAAAACCCCACACTATTGTATTATCATACATGGTGTAAATACATAGGAATTATACAAAGCCTTAGCTCTCATAGCTAGCCAGCTCTCAGTACAATCCTCGCAGATGCTCACAGGAAATCTTGGCTTCTCTCCAGCCTTCCTCTATACCCTCCAAGCTCCTATTTCCTTGTGTTGTTCCTTGTGTATGATTAGCCTATTACCAAGTGGAAAAACAAGCCTTCAAAACTACACAATCCTCAAGGATGAATCCTTGACTGCATGCATGAATTTTCTCCATGAGAAAACACATGCAACTGATAGTACACTTCCCTTGAACATTAATCTCAACTAGGTCTTTCTCATAATAGACATGCATGAGTTT
The DNA here is from genome assembly GCA_000404065.3 of Pinus taeda. Taxonomy (NCBI): domain Eukaryota; kingdom Viridiplantae; phylum Streptophyta; class Pinopsida; order Pinales; family Pinaceae; genus Pinus; species Pinus taeda. Next base: position 50,581 of record APFE031756859.1, on the reverse strand, counting down.
CTGATGAGGAAATATTCAGTTAATTGGAGTAGCACTAGTTGAGTGCATTAATGCATCAATTGACTGTTAACTCACTATTAGTTCCTCAAACAGCTTGGAACTAATTTAACTAGACTTAACTCAATAAACTAAGTTAACTAATTACAACTCAAATATAACTCAATCTTATCTCCTTAATTTAAGGGATAACTCTTGCATGAATTCAAAAAGGACTTCTAACTTGAATTTCTCCAACTAATTAATTTAAAATAAATTAATTAATTATTTTCAAGTAGCTGTAAGACTAAATTCGATTTTAATTCACAATTTAATTCAAGGAGAAATTAAATTGGAATATTCTTGTTGTCATATTTCAACAGGTTCTAACACTTTGAAGGGAGAAGAAGGTGAAGGCGAGTTCCGGGTTGAAAGGGATCAGTCCCAACTTGGCTAGGAACACACAACACAAAAGGAAATGCACAACTTCCAATGGAGCAGTTCACTCAGATGTGGAAGCCACATCATACAAGGTAAGATAACACATGAAGCACTCATGGATCAGTCTGAGATGAGTGCGATGGTTGTTATAGCAAGGTTCATGTGAAAGGTTTGTCTGATGTCCAGCAGAGTAGTCAACATGGAAGGTGACAAAATTAACAACATATGCAACACATTAATAACAAGATTCATATAATTTCATGTGAATTAGTTCATACACAAGTACGTAAGTTAAACAACATATATCATAAGTCAACCACAGCAGTCCAACTACAATAACAACATATGCATGAAAATGTGTTGGCTCTTATTATATAAAGAAGTGTAACTCTCAATCATACAATACATCCATGTAAACCTGCTAGCTCCAACAGTGGAACGTTACAACCACATCTGCTTGATCCTCCAAAGAGATGAACTAGCTCCGTGCAGTGGAGAAGCTAAGGCACATTACAATATTGTCCAAGCTCTATCCAAGATAGTCTTATCAGAAGCTTGGCTGACCAAAAGTCTGTACAATGAGTTATGAGGGACTATTTATAGCAAAGGGTGGGGTGAGCCTTGACATTCCCCTTTGTGACAGTTCAACTACCCTCATGACTCTTCACCTACTCTATGACTGTTACATCCAACTCTTGAAACTTAACTTACACTTGACATGACTTAACATTACAATGCAGATGTACTCATGTGAGATAACATGGCTTGAGCAAGCCATGCAAGACAACGCTGACACTCGGTCCACTGCACGAGACAAACTCTTTGACATGCTTGTGATGGTGAAAGTGGTGAGTTGATGCCAAGCTTGGTCATCCATGATGGTGTGCATGCACCTCATGGTGACATCTTGTTGAAGCGAACTGTTACCTCCGTTGCAACTGGTGCATTGCTTCATCCCCTTCATCCAACTCATCTACTAACATGTGCATGGTATTCTTGGGTTCGGCTGAACCAAAAACACACTGATGCATAGTGTCTGTGCCAATATTCAAGTGTGTGTTGGTGGTCATGTGCATCAACTTGCCGAAGTACATGTTCAGCTTCAGTTGGACTTGCTTCTTGTATTTGCCGTGGTGAGTGTGTTGAATGGGTTGGATTGCATGTGTGCACATAATGACATGCATGTTGTTGAATCCCTTTCACATGATCAACAACACTTCCCACCATGTCTACTTTGTGTTAGCTGCTGGGATGGATCTTTAACTTGTATGGGTGCAGTTTCATCCGTGAGTGCACATTGCACCCACTGTTGTTCCTGATCCTACTGCAACTCATTCTTCTATCCATGCAGCGTCATGTTCTTCCTTGATTTGTTGTTTCAGCGCATGCAACTCCTTCTTCATTCCATTATTTGTCTTCATGCGACCTTCAATTCTCATCGTCACCTCATAGCCTGATTCTCCAAAGTTGCTTTCATTATCAGTGGATCTGCTTGACCTTGCAACTTTATTCCACCTCTATGTTGTCCATAACCTTCCTCTTGCATTCGTTGTGTTCGTTGCATTCGGTATGTTGCCTTCAGTTGTTGTTCATGATGTTTCTTGCTGTGATGTTGATGCTTGATGTCATTATCTATGAACAACTTGATGTCTTCGTGAGTAGGCAAGCTCATAGACACTTGATCGACTGCATCTCCAAGTGTGCTCTAAATGGTGTCTTCAACCCTGCTCTCTTGGAGACCATTATACTTGCACTACTAAGAGGCAGATGAACACCTGCAATACCTGGGGACATGGCAACACTCATGGAAAGAAATTTTTCAGTCGAAAACCAAAATGAACTTTGAGAACTGACTTGCAACATACTTGTGTGGTTGATCATGAAGGTTGCACAATTTTGGCCGCGAGGTCGAGAGACCAACTTCCAAGACTACACAAGGCACAGTCTGGGATGTTGGGAGACTGACTGACTACTAGAATTGCACAATGCACAGTCCAGTCTGACTGCTGACTACTGGGATTGCAAAATGTGGAATTCCAGTTGGGAAGTATTGTTGGCCTAGGCACAGATTTGTGCAATTTCCTGGGCCAAGTAGCTAATGTCCTCCAGAAATGTGCAAAATAGTTTTGGAGGCCAGTGTTGGGAAAGAATGCGCAAATTTGGAGAGGAAGGTGAGCCTTCCTTCCCTAGATTGCGTAATGAAGCCTTGGTGAAGGAAGAGTTTGGGCCAAGGTTGGCCCGACTCGGCGAGGGGAAACTGAAAGAAACTAAGATAGTGAATGCATGACGACACTAAGTGATAGCATAAGTGATTAACAGTTCATGAAAAACATGAATGAAAGATTCAGCAAACAAATCAACATGCATGTGGGTGAGGTAGTTCGTCGGTTGGCCGAATGTCCGTGCAAAACAGTTTCATGCATGTGACAACAGTGAGATAGCAACGAAAACTGAAATAGAGCTAGGACAAGCTAGTATACATGTAAATGACATCAAGAATTTAAAGAAATCAAGCAAACAGTAATCCCACAAGTGAAAACACAAAAAGTGACAAAAATGTGGCACAAGGCATGGGAAGAAGGCTTACCCCAAAATGGTTGAGTTGAATGTGTCCACTGCTCCTAGATGTGATGTGGAATCTCAAAGTTGCAAGGCTGATGTGAGGAATGATTTCTACAGCATCTGGTTGATGGGTTTTGATAACATCGAGGTTGTGACGTGCATGCCACAAATCTAAGGGAAGCGACACTTGGTGGGAGGTTTCTGAATAGATCGTTATGTTGCATGCCTCAGCCCACAAGTGAAGTGGTAGGCCTTGGTCATGCAGCATTTCCAGTGCTTCCCCTACAATAGTTCTATTCTTCTTCTTGGCCACCCCATTCTTTTGTGGGTTATGAGGTGCTATCAACTCTCATTTAATTCCTTCTGCTACACAGAAGTCCTTAAACTCTTGAGAGACATATTCTCCATCGTTGTCACTTCTCAAGGCCTTGATCTTCTTCCTTGACTCTTTCTCGACCAAAGCTTTGAACTCGCAAAACTTTGTGAAAGTTTGGTCCTTCTTCTACATGAATTAAATCCAGCATTTACGAGAATAGTCATTAATGAAAATCGCAAAATACCTTTGCTTCGTAGTGGATGCCATCGAGAATGGTCCACACACATCAGTATGAACTCGCTCTAAGATAGCCCTTGCTCGACTGTCTCAATCATGACAAGAAGACTTGGTGTACTTTCCCAAGGTACAACCTTTGCATGTGTCAACTTGCTCAAGTTTACCTTTGGGAAGTCCTGTAGACATCTGATGCATTATCTTCAAAGCCCCATGATGCAAATGGGCCAACTTCCTGTGCCACAACTCGCCAATGTCTTGGATTTCCACCAATATTTCTTTCATACTCAATGTTGCAAAATCATATACCTCTATTTTATACAGATTCTTCACCCGATCCCTATCCTCTTGGTCTGACCCATGGCTATGTGTCTTAGGAACTCTTTTCCTTTATTGAAGACAACATCGTAGCCTTTGTCCTCCAACATCGTGACTGATACCAAGTTCTTCTTCAGTCCAGGCACATACATAACATCTGTCAAGGTGATAGGAGCTCCATGCTTCCTCTGAAAAGTAGTCGTTCTCACTCTTGAAACACTATACCTTCCATCATCACCCATCTCTATGTGCATCTTGAGGTCTTTCTCCTCCAAGGCACTGAATAAAATTTTATCACCGGTCATGTGGAATGAGGCTCCACTGTCAAGATACCAGACACAACCCATCATCGATGACACCATGCATGAGATGAGGGTAAAGTCCATTTCAAACTGAGAGGCTAATGCCTCACCTTCCAATCCTTCTGATGATCCCTTCTTGGACTTCTTCAATGGAAATTAGTCGCATAATGTCTAATCTCGCGACAATTAAAGCATCTCACTTTAGACTTGTCACCCTTCTTCCCTCCATGAGAAGAATTCGATTTGGAATGGGAAGCCTTCCCCTTCCCTTCCCTTTCCTTGCCTTACTTGGTAAGGCCAGATTTTCTTCATCGTCATCCTTGGATGAAGAACCATCTCATGTGCTTCTCTTGATCTCCTCCTCCATAAGATTCAACCACAGTCGTTCCCAATTTGGTAGTTTCTCCCTTCCATTCATAGAGTCCTGGTAACTATTCCAACTCTTTGGAAGGTGAAGGAGAGCGAGGCTCGCCATATCTTCATCGGCAGTAGTTATTCCCACACTGCCAAGCTCATCTCTATAGGTGGTGAGCTTGTTCAGATATGTCGAAGTAGTATCGCCCTTCTCGATCTTGATTCTTTGAAGCTTATCCTTGAGCACCAATTTCCTCTGGTCACTATTGTTCTGGTAGAGATCCTTCAATATCTTCCACATTGAAAATGGAGTATCCTTCCCATGGAGACTCAAGACAATATGGTCTCGAACTCCCTCAAGGATGATCTATCTCGCCTTCACCACACACTTATTCCACTCAGCCAACTGTTGTGCATTTGTTGAAGCTGGCTTTGGGATTTCTTGATCAATGAAATCCTTCAAGCCATTATCTTCTAATATAGCCTCCATTCTATCTTTCCATGCTATGTAATTCGAGCTACCTTTCAAGGCGTACTTCAGTCTCAAGCCATAGAACGCCATTGGCCAACCTTGAAGTATGATATGAATTCGATTTGCACCTGCAACCCTGAACTTCAAACTTCGAATTCTCTTCTCAGTGTACTATTCACAACTTCGATAAACTTGCCTCTGATACCATGTAGAAATCTGTATGTAGGTTAACTCAATAATGCAATATAAATCAAAACAGAATACTATAACCTACTTCTACTATCAATTTGTGGAATCTTAAAGATCGAGCTAAACAATATAACCAGAAGAAGAAGAATAAATGCACAATACACATGAAAATACTTTGGGGAAAGCCTTAGCTAAAAACCCCACTTTTTGTATTATCATACAAGGTCGAAATACATAGGAATTATACAAAGCCTTAGCTCTCACATCTAGCCAGCTCTCAGTACAATCCTCTCCAGCCTTCCTCTCTGCCCTCCAAGCTCTTATTTCCTTGCAATGTTCCTCTGGGATGATTTTCCTTCAACCAAGTTGAACACTCTGATCTCACACACTGTCAGAACTGCGCAATCATCAAGGAATGATGCCTTGACTGCATGCATGCTTTTTCTTTATAAGAAAACACATGCAACTAATAGTACACTATCCTTGACTTTAATCTCAACTCGGTCTTTCTCATAATAGACATGCATGAGTTACTGATGAGGGAATCTTCAGTTAACTGGAGTACACTAGTTGAGTGCATGCATGCATCAACTAACTGTTAACTCTCTATTAGTTCCCCAAACAGTTTGGAACTAATTTAACTGGACTTAACTCGGTAAATTGATTTAATTAATTACAACTCACATATAACTCAATCTTATCTCCTTAATTTAAAGGATAACCTTTGCATGACTTCTGAAAGACTTCTAACTTGAATTTCTCCAACTAATTAAGTCAAAATATCTTAATTAATTAATTCCAAGTAGTTATTTAGACTAAATTCGATTTTAATTCACAATTTATTTCAAGGACAAATTAAATTGAAATATTCTTGTTGCCACATTTCAAGAGTAGCCTATGCATTCAAGTTTGCTTTGCTCAGTCCCCGAGGGAACCGGTCAACTCGGTTGCATATACAAGAGGTTGTTCAACTACCTGAAGGAAATGTGCATTTCTTGTTGGAAGTTGGGCTGGCTACCCAGGAGATTTGTGTAATTTAAGGGTAGAGAAGCTTACTGTTGCCCAGATTTGCGCAAATTCTGGGATGAGCAGCCTGCTGCTGGGAAAATTTACGCAAATCCTACTGGGAGTGTTGGCAGGCAGGATTGCTCAATCCTGGATCCCAACAGGCTAGAAGAGAGGATTGCACAATTTTTGGAGGGAAGGCTAGTTACCCTCCAGAAATGCACAATTTTCAAGGGGAATTTGCTCAGCCTATAGCTGGACCAAGTTCGGGTGAACAACCTGTGAGGGGAATGGATCAAGCTTTGACCGACAGGCCGCCTTTGTGCAAGAAAGACATTAAATCTTGTGAACTTGATGAAGCAAGGCAAGCTGCTATGAACGTTGGAAGGGAGGCTCCAAAACGAGGCTAAGGCAAAATTTTGGAGGGTGGTTGTAGCTGCTACAACATAAATATAAAAAAACTTAGACAACAAAAATTGCTTGCAGAGAGTCTTTTTTTTTTCCACTATCTCAACATAAATGAGAGAAGATAACATAATTCCTTCCTAGCCAGGGTCTAAAACATTGTAGACATATTCGATCTCTATATAATTCAATTGAAACCATATTCAGATCATAAATTAGATAAATAATGAGATACCTACAATATGTATGCATATATTAATTTGTTATACAAAAGGTACATATATTTAATCAAATAGAGAAACATGTAGTTATTTTCTCTAGTGTTAACATTAAGATCATCTTTATCGAGTAGCTTTATCATGTCATTTAACTAGGTCCAAAAGGCCAGAAACAAAGGAAAGGTCAGGATGGGTATGGGTTAGATACAAAAGTTTTCCAACAAGCTGACAGTATAAGGTAGCATCAACTTCAAGGGAAGTACAAGTGCCTACAAGTTTGGCTCTAGACTGAAAGGGAGAAGGGGTTGACTTATAGTCTTCCATGTGGAAGTGGCGTATAAGCTCACATGCATACTTGTACTAGGAAAGGGAGATACCTTCTTTGGATTACAAGACTTGAAGACCAAGAAAATAATGCAAGTGTCCTAAGTCTATCATTTCAAACTTTTTTTTAAGGCTGGACTTCACATGGTTTATAAGGTTGGGATCACTACCAGTAAGGATAATATCATCAACATAAATAACAAGAATGATAAGAGACATACCCACTTTCTTGGTGTAGACAATATTGTCATAATGACGGCTAGAAAATCCAGTATCTAAAAGAAAGCTATCCATTTTGGCATACCAAGCCTGAGGGGCTTGCTTGAGACCATAAAGGGATTTCTTAAGCCAACATACAAAGCTAGAGTCTATTTTAATAAATCCAAGAGGTTGTTCCATATATATTTCTTCATGCAAGTCCCCATGCAATAAGGCGTATTTAACATCTATCTGATGGACTTCCCATTTGAAAGAGGCATCAAGGGAAAGAACAAGTCAGATAGAGTTCATTTTGGCAACAGGGGAGAAGGTTTCAGTATATTCAATGCCTTCAACTTGTGAAAAACCCTTAGCAACAAGACGAACTTTATGTTTATCAACTTTTCCATCTGGTCCAAACTTGGTTCTGTAAACCCATTTGCATATAACAAGTTTTCATCCCTTTGGAAGAGGAACAAGGTCCCATGTATCATTTTCCAATAATGAATTATATTCTTCATTCATAGTTGTGTCCCAATATGGATGGCCTAAAGCTTCTGCAAAGGTTTCAGGATCATAATTTTCTAAAGCTTGAGCCAATAAAGAAGAGGCTCTATCGAATTGAGAATGTGTATGACGCTGATCTATAGGACCACCTGCAAGAGCACCTACTGCATCCCGAGTAACGCAGACCCATTTTGGAAGCTGGGGAGATGAAGGATGATCCCGAGAAGGTGGGGGAGGATTTTCATCCTCACTATCATCATCTAAACAAGGAACATTTTCACAAGTAGAAGGGATAGATAGAAGTGGCACATCCAACAAACTAAGCTCATAGGTTGATATATTTTCAGCAAACTTTACATCTCTTGTAATGATAACATTTTTAGATTTAGGTTGAAGAAGTCTATATCCTTTGACATCTTCAGAATATCCAACAAAAATACATTTTTCACTCTTAGGTTCTAAGGCTTTATGTTTCTCATCTGGAATATGGGCCCATTCTTCACTTGCAAAAACATGAAAGTGACTTACATCTGGTTTAATTGAGCTCCATGCTTCTTCTGGGGTGATATTATTTAAAACCTTAGTAGTAGTGTGATTTACTATGTAATTTGCACAGTTAATTTCTTCTGCCCAAAAATTAAGACTAAGTCCTTTTAATTTCTTTTGCCTAATTATTAAGACTAAGTCCTTTAGATTGAAGCATACAATTAGTCATTTCCTTTAAGGTGCGATTCTTCCTTTCAGCTACACCATTTTGTTGTGGAGTATATGGAACAATATGTTGCAATTGAATTCCATGCTCAGTGAAAAAGTTGATGAATTTGTTCTTAACATATTCTCCACCATTATCAGATCTTAGTTTATGAATTTGATGTCTAGATTATTTCTCAACAAAGGCCTTAAAGGCCAAGAACATGTTAAATACTTCACTCTTGAGTTTTAAAAAGTATACCCAAGTGCATTTGGAGAAATCATTAATGAAATTTAAGAAATAAGTGTAGCCAGAGAATGAAACAACTGGAAGTGGACCACATAAATCACTATGCACAAGTTTTAAAGGGGTTGAGGCATGCCAAGAGGCACATTTTTGAAAACTATCTCAATGATGCTTTCCAAATACACATTCAGAACAAACAACATCTCTGCAAGATACCATAGGAAGACTTGTCACCATATTTTCTTTACATAGATTTTGAAGGGAGAGATAGTTCAAGTGACCCAATCTCTCATGCCAAAGTTTGCTCACTTCATCATTATGAGAAACAAATACCAAGGGAATATTTGATGACCCAAAGTTGTTAAACTTATACAACCTTGTAGAATCATCAGCAATGCGAATAGCTAAAATTTGTCTAGGATCTCTTAGGTCCTTAATTACAACATCATGAGGTGAAAATTCAACGGTTTTACCTTCACCTAAATGAGTTATTTGATATATAGATAGAAGGTTGCAGGATAAGGTAGGTACACATAATACATCATTAAATTGACCATTGTCTAGATGAATAGTTTTAGTCCCTACAACACTAAGAGATCTATCATCACCAACATATATATTTTTGGTGTTACAATCATTTAAAGAAGAAAACATGGCTTTGTTTTTGGCCATGTGATGAGAAAATTCAGAATCAATGAACCACTCATGAGAATGAGAAGGAGAAGATACATCTAGTGCATAACCAGACCGAGATTCGTGACAACCACAAGCAGAAAGTGCTATTCCTGAAGATGAATTTGAAGATGAATAGTGCTCCAAATGGATGTTATGATTCTTCATTGTTGCTTCCAAGGCTTCCATCTTCTTAAAGAATTTGGATTCTAAGTGGTATCGCAATTAAAAAAGTTGCAATGCCTATCAGTCTTCTTCCCTTTGTTTTTAGTTTCCTTATCATTTTGTTGAGTTGATTTTTCATTGTGAGGCTGAAATTTCTTAGGACCCTTTTTTGGTTTAGGACCATTCTTCTTAGGATGTTGCTTCTTATGATTCTTTGAACTTGGTTATTGTTGGGTTGCTAAGGTTTTCTTAGAATATTTTCCAGTATTAAGAAGACCAAGATGTAAGAGTTTTTCTTGCTTTCTTATTAAAGAATCACAAAAGGCATCAAAAGAGGGGGACTTGTAGTCTTGTCCTTGAGAAATAAAGACTTCTCTAGTAGAATGGAATGTGGAAACAAACACATAGTAGGCTCGTCCTAACTTAGTAAGAATGGAATAGATAAGGCTACCATCTCCTTTCTTAACCTTAGCATCTTCCAAGAGAAGTCTAAGGGTCTTGAACTTGGACAAAAAAATCTTCAATGGAAGAAAAATTATTGGGTTCCAACATAAGCAACTCATTTTCGAGTTGTTGGGATATAATTTCATTTTTAATTCCAAAAACTTTATTGAACTGTTTCATTGCTTCATCGGGGGCTCAATTTCTGCGATATGGAATCTAAGGTCTGTAGAAATAGACACCCATATCAACCCACGTGCTTGATCTTGGTTATTTTCCATTTGGTTTGCTTATCTTCATCTTTAGGTTTAGACTCTTCGCCTGAGGATATTCTATAAATATCTTTACATCTAAGTAAATCCACAATGTAGCATAGCAATTGGAAGTAGTCGGTGTTGTCAAGAATAACTAGGCATGAACTTTCTATTTTAAAAGAAACTGAAGCTATATATGCTGAAACTAAGTGTTCCAATAGAAAGATCTCGAAAAATTAGGTCGATTCAAAAAATTGGCTTCTAGATGAAGAAGCTATGGCTTTTTGAAGAAAAGTTGTTGAATATGTCAACAAACCACATGAATGTTTGGAAGTGGATGATAATGTTATACTAAAAAAACATTCCCCCCCCACTTGTCCAAACTTAATCAAATTAGCTCACTTTTAAAAAACGAATACTTTATGCGACCCACTTTTATAAATAAGTGAAAGTCACTTTTACAATGGTACTTTATGAACTATCCACTAAATTGTAAGAAAGACTTGAACCCAAGACCTATATTAAAGTAATTTAGACCAAGTGAGCTAGTTTAAAAGGTTAGTAATTTTTGGAAAGGAGGAAAGTTTTTTTGTTTTTTTTTTCTTCACTGCACTTCAAAAACCCTTTCTTGCCTACAAAACAAAACACACACACACACACACACACACAAAACCAAACGAACAAGCAAAAGTATCCAAGCCTTATGACTTAAAGTTAGATTTTGTCGAAAAATATATATTTTCATCAATGTTTCTAATTTTCCGAGATCACACTAAGGTGCAATGGAAAAGAGCATACACATGAGAAAAATCCTTTCTTTTTGTTTCTGGTTTGCCCAGATAGCACAAAGTCACGGGGCAAAGAGCATATGCAAATATGAAAGGTATAGATCCAGTAATAAAAACAAATTAAATAACTATAAATTGAAATAAACAAAAAGATAAATAACTATAACTGCAAATAAAGACTGTATATCTCCGGATCTTAAAAATGTCATAGCTAGGGCTACTAGAAACCTTTTCATGTGAAATGAAAGGGGTTCCTCACTGGAACAGATGCTCCTAACACAATAGAGAAGTCCTCTCAGTCTGAAAGTGGACAAAAATAGTAGATCTAGGAAACTACAGTAGGATGTAGTTGTATTGGCTTCGATTTGGATCACCAATAGATGCGGCCCTCAAATAGCTCTGATGCCATGTAGGAATTTACAGGGAAACTTCCTTAGATAGAGAACCAAAGGTCACCGCTCACAAATAGATCACAGAGCAATACACCAGTATTCTTGATGTTGTTAAAACCCTCAAAGAGGGAAATAGTCCATGGCCTGAGCCAACGCGGTCACTTCAAGCAATTTATTAATGTAAATGAAAGAAAATTTACATAAGGTTCTCTCATAAACGATCACCTTACAAATGACCCTCCATGCTCTTTAAATAGAGATCATGGACCAATCAGATGTTAAGACACTGATCAAGTGTCGGTAATACCAAGAAGAGAATGAATCGTCAGATCACTTCATGTCTAGAACATATCGTGACCGTCAGATTGTAAGTTACAAAAATCACATACTAAAGAAACACACTTTGCCTAACTATACACTAGACCAACTTATACTTAATTATTTCCTATGTGTTGGAATATCCTAAAAAACTTAAATGATGCAGGACTTGTCACCGTGACGAGACTGAGTTACTCCTTCCTATGGCTCATTAAATTTACGAGGATGGATTCATCCAAAGGATGAAATTATACGAAAAGCATATGGTATCCTCTTCAATCTTGTGTAAACATAAAGAGGTACTCGATAGAAATAGTGGGGGGGAATGAAAGTGAACACCTCTTGTATTTTGTGTAAAGGAAACATGTCACTCTTGAACATGGCACTTATCTGTTGATTGTGTTAGGTTTGGGTTATCCTCACTTATCCTCACTTCATCACTTGCCTTCATGGGGTTTGGGAAATCCGTTTGCCTCTGATTCGATCACCCCTGTTATCACCATGACCTTTGATCCCATTTTGAGTCAAGTGCTACCAAACTTCGGAGTCGTGTCACCAAGATGTTCAAGAGAAGTCCTATCTGCAAATTCAAACTTCTTATACTTGTTCGACCCTCTCTACAAAAATCTTGAATCACTCCTATCATTTTGACATATCCTATGTTTCGTGTCGATGATGTGGGAAACATGATGGCCCTCCTTCAACGAATCACTTCCTTTTGACTTCATCTCATTATCTAGGAAGTTGATTTAGAAACTCCCTTTCAGTACCTTGGAGATTGCATGCCTCAATGGCAATTTCTTCTTGTTTGATGACAGCCTTACATCATTGGCCTTCCATCGAATGATTCTGCAAGTGTTCGAATTCAACTCACCTATTCACACTTGTAGATTGTGCTGGTGTACCTTAAGGACCATCATCACTATTGGTGGTTTCTCTCATGCCTGTTAACGGTTTACATCATTAACTGGTAATTAGGTGATTTTATATCATGTTTGACATCTACGCATCTATTGACATGGTAGAATTCGTACATTGATCAGATTGGGATATATATGAAGACCTTGGATCTTATTTGTCAAAGTCCATACTGCAAAGAGTTTTTGAGTATTCATGATTGTATACATGATTCTTTTTAGTTGGATGGTTGCGTCCATGTCGTGGATCCATACATGGATTCCTTTTAGTCGGATGGTTGCATCCATGCCATGGATTCATACAAATGATCCTTTCTAGTTGGATCGTTGCGCCCATGCCATGGATTCATGTATTATTAGATTCCTATTCAGAGATGTATCATTAGGCATGTCTATATTACAGATGTTAGATATGTATATTATATCATGTTTGATTTGCATATCTCCTGACAGTGTTTTTCTAGGTCCTTGCCTTGACTTGTAAAGCATTTCAACCATCACTTCCTCTACTGACCTCATGCTTTAGGGTGCATCTATTATATAGTAATTTGTCGCTCTCCCTGTCTCATACCCTGAGCTGTCGAACTTTGCCCAAAATGTCGCCAAGTGATAAAAGTTGTTAGTGTACTCACTATGAAACACACACATAAACATCCCTGAAGAATAGAAGAAAGAACTGTTGGCTCGTGCTGATGGCATATTACAACATATTGACCTAGTGCTGCTAGCGTGAATTTTGATATAAAAACCTGTGTTGGACCTCTTTTGGTTGTCTTCCCTGAAGTGGAGAAGAAGTTTTGCCTGCTAGGATCTTCTAGAACAGGGAGTTGGATGTTGTTGGATAGAGATATGGTCGAGCTCTCCCTTTTTGAGTCCTTGATCCTACCTTTAGGGATCTTCCTCTTGATATGTGGAACTTCCTCCCTCTTTTTTGGATCCATAACTCCCTCTCCCATCCTATAAATCAAGTCCCTTCAATCCCCAAATGGTTGGTCATTGATTGTCTACATTCCTATGCTAAGATTATGCCTAAATGTTTCCCATCTAACTTGGAAGTGGAGTGCTTGAAGAATCTTGTCTTGGACTTGGAATTCCACCAAAAAGGAGGTCTCCAACATCAAGGAAATGGTTGTATGCTTCCCTTTTTTATTCATTAATATATACATCTCATGTTCACTTTCCATAAATGTCTAAATATTTATGCATTTAGCTTGATACTCCTTGATTTGTCAAGTAGTTTATGTTTGATATATACTATGTATGCTCTTGTATCTCTTTTTGTCTTTTGATCTCTCTTACAAGTATCTGGACGTAAAGAATAGCGAGGAGCGAGCCTGGAAGCTAAGGGATCGAGACCATCATCAAAGGATTGAGCGCTTAGCATCAAAGTGAGGTAGGTTTCTCTCTCTATATATTTTTCAACATAAGCTAGGAAAGTCTACATTAGTTTGTTCAGTTGGTTGCTAGACCCACTCATTGGGCTAGAGAGATCTCTTTTGTCCACAGAAGGGATTTATCTTCACAATAGGAGCTAAGATAGACGTATGCTAGTTTTGAACAACACACTAATAAAATGTCTTAAGTATAAGAAAATTTCACTTGTTTTGTATAATATTTTTTGTTGTTAATATTTTGTAAAATGTTACATATCTCTCTTTATGTTACATATGAAGTGTATTTGACAATTATAGGAAAGAAATTTGTAATGTTTGTAATTAAAATTATAACTAGTTAATTGGTTTTAT
>APFE031756859.1:5185-35649 GCA_000404065.3 Pinus taeda | reverse complement strand
ATATTGAAAATCTCCTTAGACACTTAAATCGTGTCTAATAAACAATTTAAGCATGCAATTCTAACAATCTTTACTTGATTTCAGAAAAAAATTGAATAAAAAAATACCTTAAAGAGAGCCAACCTTTACTTGATTTCAAAACATCTCCCTCATATATTGGGTTGTAGAGCATCTGTCGGTGCAATTACATATATTTATTATACTCCAACTTTTGTTGAAGCGGGAAATTTGGAGGCAATGCCCACCACCCCCCAAGCGTGAAGGGCATTTAAGTGAGGAGGATGCAACCTGCCATCACACTTTAGTTGGGTTTTTCTATTAATTGAGGTCGCATGGTGGGTCTGGGCTCTGTTAGTTGTGGTTCGAGTGAAGGCGAGGGTTGGTCCTCGACCTCCTATTGCTTGTATTTTTTCTTTCATGTGTTAGTGTAGAGTTTGGTGTTGAGAATTAAGTTAGGAATTGTAGCGGAGAGAGGTGAAAGAACTAGCCTGCGAGGATGGTGGAGGAAGCGACGAAGATTCCTGTGCGTTTTGGTTTGTGCTTTGTTGCTAGGAATTTGGAATTTTGGTGGGTTGACGTGGATGTCAATTGCTTCTCCCATTGTATAATTTCAAGTCGTTTTCTTTCTATGTCTAGTTATTTTGTTTTATTTGCAGTGTTGTGTCTAGGTTTAAAGTCTTGGGCTTTCGCCTTTGTGTCTAGAGCACCAATCTCAAGTTGAGGATAAAGATTGTGGTGGTGTGTAAATTTGTATGCATCTCCTGGTTTGGGACCCCTGGAATTTGTCAAAGTCTAGGTAGGTTGGTATTGTATGGGTTACTGATTTAAGGCATTTTTATGCTAAGTTTATAGTGAGGTTGGTAAGGCCCCGATGGATTGTATATTCGGGTTGCTTGTGTTGCGTAGTTGTTCGGGGCTCTCAGATACATTTGTGTATGCTCCTTTGTTTAATGGTGTTGGGGTGTGAATCCTTTGTAGAGGAAATTGAGTCCTTTTTACTCCACAACGAGGTCTATGTCGAGTCTAAGGCTTATGTATTGGGCTTCAAGGATGATATATTAGGTTGGCATCTTGGTCCTATAATAGGTGGGTATGATTTATTCTCTTGTTTCTTTGTAGAGAGGAATTCACAGCAGTTGTTCCAGGTGTGCACCTGGATTCTTAACTATGTCGTCGAGGCAGAGAATGTGGTGTAGATAGGGGGGAGGTGGCAATGCTCCTCAGAGTCAATGAGGAGAAAGGCTCTTCGCTCATGAATCAGTTTCCACCTATTTTAATGCACTTCCATTAGAGATGACGAAAGAAATTTGCAAGCTTGAAACTCAAGCGAGGGTTGAAAGACAATCTCATTTGGAATCTGAAATCATGGAGGACACATCAGCATGGTTTCCTAACCTTGGGTTCATTAGGGTAAGGAAGAAGAAATATTTGAACTTTATGGCTCTGCACTGGTAGTTGAAGACCTTGTTGGGACTAGTCTTGAATGATAAGAAAATGGAGTGGTATAATGTCTTCACAACCTTGGAAAATATCAAAAGGATGTTTAGAAACCAATGTTTCTAGCCTAGATAGGATTGACTCCCATTTGGCAAATGTGGAAGTTCATATTGCTTGTGAATCAAATAATGGTTATCTGATGGACCTTGCGGGCTCAAGTGTGAGGGTTCCTACAACAATCTCCTCTTCGAACAATGACCAGTGACCCAATAAGGAGACATTACAATTTTGTGGCTTATGTGTTTATCTTCGGCCTGGTCAATGGGCACATGTTTTTCATGAAGGTCTTGACCTATGTCTGTTTACCTACTCGTCTCAATGTATTGCTATGTGTTTTTGTTAGTATGGAACCGGTTATGGCATATATGTGGTCTTTTTTTTTATAATTATATATGTTGGATATGTAATGTGTTATGGGTTAATGGATTTGTCATTGGCCTGGGCACACAACTGTGTATGGGTTCTTTTGTATTTGGGATTCTTGGGGACTTTTCAATCTGAGTTTTGCTAGTCGAAGGGTTTTGATTAGAAACAAACTCCTCGGGGAGTAATCTAGAAAAATTATATATCTCTACTTTTTGAGTAATACAAAACTTTAATTTGCATATCTATATATATATATAATATTATATATTATAACAATATTATATATATAGATATATATATATCTATATATATATATATATATATATATATTAGATATATTATATATAATATTATATATATTATATATAAATAAATATATAATAATAATTATGTTTGTTGTAGAGGTATGTGATATGGGAGTATTTATTAATTAAACTCATGATGATCTTCTTTGGTCAATAATTTACTAAAAGAAGTTTGTTTTGTTAAATTTCATTTAATTTGTAATATTTAATATTTTTTCTATAATTTGTATATCTAGAAGGTATCTATATGGTTACGAGGTTTTGGCGAGTCTCATTTAGTTGATATGTATTAGGATAGCTTAGATAAATGAGGAATATTTTTAGGAACAAGTTGTTAAAATTGATATAAAAGTATTTTTCTTATGTAATTGAGAAAATTATATAGCTCTGGAAAAAGTGTGGGAGTGTGTGAGAGAGCACAATGAAAAGGTTTGAGAATACCAAGAGGATGATTGTGCATAAAGTGTTGTACACTTTGAAGTCATTTGTCTTCTCAATATTGGAATTGCATTTCTTTGTGTTTGTTTAATTTAAAACATTATTGTTATGTGAGTAATTGGAAATTTCAGCCTTTTGTGTTTTGTTTGCAAGAATACAAACCATGTTGTAGGGAACAATCTTGGTTCTCAACTGGGTTACAAGATTAGTGGTTTCATGGGATCACCCACCAATGCATATTCATAGTGGCAATGCTTCCATATCAAAAGCAACTATATCAGAGGAAATCATTATTATAACACAAATCCTTTGTAAAATCTGACATCTTAAGCTTAGGCAGTTAGTAAATCGAAACGGGACATTTTTCGCCAATAATTGTCAATCATATCAAACTCATCCATTCGATATCATCAATATATGCCATTTTGATATTCCAATGCAACCTGGTTCAAAATACGATATTAGTTATGTCCCTTGTTGGAGATTGAATTCCCCCATGTCACTTTTTGTTAAAAGTCTTGTCATATCATGGGGTTTGTTTTATTGGATGATTGGGAAATACAAGGACAAACCTATTACTATCCTCTAAGCCTACAGTCATAAGCATATAATCACACTATATAAAGTTGTCTAGCCCTAGTGCCAGAGGTACAAAATTTGGGGTTCACACACATAATCTTAGTGTTAACGAGAACAATGTTAGTGTTATGTAATTTAGTGCCGACATTTTCAAAATAGAGGGTTAAGCCCCTAATCATAAATGTAATTGTAGATACTATATCGAATAAAGAGGGAGAGATTGAAAGACCTCTCGAGACTTTCAAGAGCACCAATCCAAAGAGAAGGAGGTTCGCCATCAATTTGGTATCAGAGCAAGATATGATCTTTGAAGAAATGTAAGAGAGATAAAGAGGAGCAAGAGCCATTATATGAGTAGGTTGAGGAAGAAAAGTAGCAAATGCAACTTTACTAGTAGAGATGAAGCATATCCAAGTGCAGTTGGAGGCCATGGAGACTACTAAAATAAGAAGAGTTGACATAGGAGATGTCGGAGAAGAAGAAGAATGTTCTAGTGAAGAAGAAGGTGAAGTATCAATAGGGAGAACATGTTGATGATGATTTCAAAGGTGAGTGCTAAACCAAGGTTGGAGGTACCCTTGTATGAAGGTAATTTAAATGTTGAGGAACTGATGGATTGGATCAATTCCATGGATAAACATTTTGATTATGAAGATGTGGATGAAGATAACAGAGTGAAAGATATAGTGATAAGGTTGAAAGGTCATGTAGCTCCATGGTGATATGAAGTGAAAGCAGTGGTTAGAGTTGGGAAAAAATGGTTACTAAGTTCAAGGGTAAATTCATGCCTAAAGTTTACAAGTCTAATGTTTTTAAGCAATTGTAAAATCTTATACAGAAATCTATGTCGGTGAGGGAATACACTAAGGAATTTCACAAATTAAACATTAGAGCTAGTAATATTGAAGAGGATGTTGAAAAGGTTTCCAGGTACTCAATGGGTTAAAGCATGAAATTCAAGATGAGATTAGTATCTTGTCTCTGGGGATAGTAGAAGATGCATATCAATCTACTTTAAAATTAGAAGAGAAGAGAGCCAAAAATTAGAGGAAAAAGTCATGCAACAGGAAAAGTACCACATAATGGCAAAGGAAGATTTCAATCCTCAATAGAGGAGGGTGGAAGCTCAAGTATTCGGTCTACAAGAGGAGGTGAATTCAAAGGAATAAGGTATTTTTCAAGAGGCAAACGTAGAGGTAGATATCATCAACCTAGATGCTGCATATGCGGTTAGTTAGGACATGTGGCATGGGAATGCCTAGAGAACCATATTGCAAGTCAAAGAAATTCAAATTTGGAAGAAGAAAGAGAAGAAAGTGTTAATTCAGCATCAACAAAAGAAATTCCTGAACCAGGAGAATCATTCTTAATTAAGAGAGTCCTTGTCAAATTAGAGAAGGAAGCTAAGGATCCATCCTGGAGGAAAAACGTATTAACAACTATATGCAAGTCGAAAGGTCAATGTTGCAAAGTTGTGATTGATAGTAGCAACATTTATAATTTGGTTTCTACTGATATGGTAGAACAATTACAATTGAAAAGACTAACACATCTTACCCCTTATAAAGTATCATGGTTGCAACAAGGACATCAGATTCTAGTAAATGAACAATGCAAGGTGGAATTTTAGATTGGCAATTATAAGGATAAGGTATTATGCGTCATAATGCCCATGAATGCATGTCATATGTTGTTGAGAAGACTAATGGGCCTCTAAATTAGACATAAATTAAGGCCCATCTGACCTCCTTTAGCATATTAAACCTCTCTTTTTGCATTAGATGACATTTTTTAACTTTAATATTTTCATTAGTAGGTTTTAGAGATAATTGCGTATTTGTGCCTAATATTATTTATTTTTGTAGAATATTGCGAGAATATTGGGAAGAAAATGAGGATTTGGAGGAGGAGATAATCTAGGGACTTTCTCCCTACTATAGGAGGATCATTATTGGATAATAAATGAACAAGATATTGAAATTATTTCACAAATTATGGAGTTCCAATGATTGAGAAAATCTAGGAATGTGTTCCATGTCATTTAATGCAAATTCCTAGTGTTGGGAACTAGATCCATTTTTTGAGGGATTTTGGAGGGGGAAGTTGCCTCATTTCAAGGAGAATGCTTCCTCATCACTTTGAATAAGTACCAATTCAAATTTTCCTATAGAAACATGTATTTCTCAGTCTTCTCGTGGAGAAAACTTGTTATTTAGCAATTCCACTTTCATTTCTAGCAGTGATGTACTTGGATGGATTCAAATAATGAAGTTTGATGTCATTTTTAGCTTCTAAAGCTTGTTTTATTTCATAGGACTCTGAGTATCCTTGGGCTTGGCAATCCCAGAATCCTCAAAGCCCTCTTGTACAATTTCTTTATTTTATTTGAATGTCTTTTTCACTTGCATTTCTTATTTTTGCATTTATTATTCATGCTTCTTTTATTGTAGGTCATATTGGTTAAATGATTTAAGTGATTTGTTTTGTATTTTATTTACAAATTTACAAGAATGATGCATCCTAAGAACAAATTTGAAAAATCATATTCATCATTGAGCTACTTGGATTGGTATACTAGTTCACAAATGTAGAATTTTTAGAAGTCCCTTGTAGCAAAATATTAGTAATCTTCTGTTATTTTTTAGAACGTTTTAATGAGATTCATTTTATTTAGTTCCACTTGTATTGGGTCATAAAAAAATTCAATTTAATAACAAAATTTACCCCATGGAATTTTTGTTTGACTAGGTTAGACATTTGGAAGGTTAACTAGCTCACTAGTTATTGAATTTCCAGTTTTTAGAGTAGTAATTTTCTGCTATTTTTTAGCATGTGTTAACAAGGGTATTTTGGATTGATTCCACTTGTAATGGAGGCCTAAGACATCCTATTGAATAAATAAATAAAATTACATCCAATTTTCATTTGATTTACTTGGGCATTTTGCAAGTTATCTCCTACTGTTGCAAAACAAGGCCTCTTCTAGCACCTTTTGTAGCACTCCTGTAGCAATTGTAAACTTGATCAGATCTGCTCCAAAAGCTTGATTTTTGCCTCTTAGGCTTGAATAATCACCTCTAGGCTCTGAATCTGTGATTGAGGAAGACGAAAGACCACTCTAGACCCACCTTTCCTTCATTGCAAGAACAAATTTGCAATTAGAATTAGAAGACAAATTTCCTCATTTGAATAACAATGAATGTTTTCTTATGAAATGTACATGGATTATGTTACTAAAGCTAAGTTTCCTTGAACACATTGGTAAAAAGGGTGATTCATAAATTCAAAGTAGAGTAGAATTAATTCTTGAATTCATACGTCCTTAAGGTTTCAGTTACAAGCATTATTGTTGAAAAGATCAAATTTTATTTTTCAAAGCAACATTCCACATTCTGCAATTAGAGTATTAATTTGCATTCTAAAAGTACACTAATGTTTCCATTTTTTAAATTAGTTTAGGATTTGACTTCATGAGATTCACTCCATTACATCAAATTAATGAAAGGAGGACACATTGTATGTTTCACATATAGTATTGACACCTCTTAAGTTTGTATATACCCCAACTTGATAATTTAAGTTGGTAGTCTTGGGAGTTGCAACATTCTTGTTGCAATACTGGGGCTCATCACTTTTTGGCGCCATTTCCCAGGAGGTGTCGAAGTATGCATTATTTTCTTCCATATTTGATTCATTTCTTCTACTTTATGCAAGAAAAAAAAAATCATTAGGCATATTTCGTTTCAAAGACAGAAAAATTGAATTGCATTAGCATTCTTATTCAAAAAAGTTATTAAAAAAATATTTTTCCAACACCAAACCCCCCCACTTGATCACGTGGTGCAGTAAGAGCCACATCAACATCCAATTTTATAGGTAGAAGAAGAAAATGTGGCAGAGAAGGTAGAAGAAATGGATGGAGATTATGACAATGAAGAAGATCCTCTTGGATTTCCCATTCAAGATATTGATACCAGTGTTCATATGAAGATCATCCCTCCATATTTTCTTCCCAACTTCCATGGTATGAGGTCAGAGGATTTGGAAACCTTTTTCTTTGAATTTGAAATCCTTAGTAGATCTTATGGTTACTTACTACACACTCAAAAAATTGAGATTGTTTCTGAAAACATTGAAGGATAGATCTCATAAATGGTTCATGGGTTTAGGGACTAATTCAATAAGATCATGGAATGATATGCAAAATATATTTCTAGAAAAATACAAAGGTCATGATATTAAATCAGAAATCTTTAGAATGACTCAAAACGAAGATGAGAGCCTTGAGGATCTAATAGAGAGATTTACGTATAATATTAAGAGGGAAAAAATACATCATTTAGGATCTAACACACTAAAAACCATCTTACTTAGAACAATTAAGGATGAGTGGATTGATCTCATTGATCTCATGAGCAGAGGTCATGTATACCAATTATCATTTGAATAAATTTGTGAAACATGCAAGTGCATATCAAGAGGAAGGGCAAGAGTAAGTAAATCAACATCAAGATCAGTAAGTCAATATGAACTTGGAAATTTTCTTGATAACTTTAAAACAGAAATTCTTAGCAATCTAAGTGAACAAGTATAAATGTTAAGAATGCAAGATGAGCAAAAATAATATGTTGATATTTGTGTTGTCCATGCAGGATCACATGATATTAAACATTTCCCATCATTACCAAGGTTAAGGAAGTTTACCAAGAGGACAATGAAGCAAGTCAATCACCAAAACCACTATGTTATGTAGCTCCAAGAATACCATGGAAGCCTAGTCAACCTGATATGATGTAGGAACCTAATTCACAATTTCAATATTGTACACATCCATCTCAAAGTAATTGGAACATAGTCTTTCCTCGGTAACCTTGGCCATCTCAACCCCAAAACCAATCTTGGAAACAGGGTTGGAAAGGAATTTATGGGATCAATTCACAACCTCAATATCCTCCATACCCAACTCCATGTTATCCCTACCATCCAACTCTGCCACAACCACAACCTCAACCACATACATATCAAAGATCCACTCCCAGTCAATTACCTGTACCACCATTTCCAATCCCACACAAGGAAGTAGCTCAGCCAACTTACAATGATGAGGTACAACACCTTCAAACATATCCTCTTGATCTAAATGGTATTCATATTAGCTCAAGAAGAGTATTACAAAAAGGATATTATCTTGATTTCATTGAAGGAAAACACTCAAAAAAATGAGAAGACAAAAGAATCCTGGATTTCATTTGATGAAAAGTAGACATTAGAATCGGGGATTGAGAAAATTCCCTTATGTTTACCATCAGATCTTCCATGTGTTCAAGAAAATAATCAGCAAAAGGAAGAAGATTTGAATGTCATGGTAGAAGAAGACATGAAGAATGATCCATATGAGCAAGCTAACCAAGGGCATCAAAGCTATATTGAGGTTTGGTTCCAGAAAATCAACAAGATGGAGCATCACTCTCTTCTTCAACAATGCTTGATATCATCAAAGTCAAATAATTTGGTCTCTAAATTTAGGTAAATATCAAAGCATATATTTCAAGCCTACAAATGAGTTTATGTGTCCTTTTGATGTGCACATGGCTCCATTGGAAGTATTCCAACAATTGAAAGATATTTTGTTTTTTCAAGTAGAGTAGGCTAGGAAAAATAAATAAATAATGGAAAGAGAGAGAGAAAAAGGAAATTAATAAAATCTCAGGTGCAAACCTCTTTGAAGGAACCTGAGATTGGCTCACTAATTGAAAACCTCCTTGAGGCAGTCAGTGGGTTGGAAAGAAAAAAAATAAAAAGGGAAAATATCCTAGCTGAAAACCTCCTTTGAGGTGCCTATCCAGACCTACTAGTTGAAAACCTCATTGAGGCAACTAATAGGCCTAGGGAAAAAAATCAAAAAAGAAAAAGAAAAAATTATTTTCTCCATGTATCTCTCTCTCATGAATGTAGATGCTCTCCAAGCTTTGCAAGCAACAAGAACAATTTAGCACCAAAAGAAACAAAATTGATAAAAAAACCTAGTCAAAGGAAGTTAAACTTGGGCTTTCTCCTCCTTTTCCCAGATGCTCCAACAAGACCAAGGCCATGTCAATCCATCACCCTCATCAATTTCCAACATCCCCCCATCATTTCCAATCCTTTCCCATTCATTTTCCTCGTTGTCCTAAAATGCTACAGTGGGGTTTTGTTTTACTACAAGAGGCCAAAATACACAGGGTGAAAATTGTTTTTACCATATCTCGAAAATCGTGCATTCATTGGTTGAGTTGTTTCATGGGGAGATGCATATGGATGATGGTAACATGCTTAAGGAATTTCAGAAAATTGCAATTCACACTTTTCGAGCAATTGGCCTCCATCACCTACATCCATTTTTAATTTTTATCAAGATTTTTTCATCCAATGGCCAAGATTTTTTATGGGGAGGTGCATAATAATGATGAAAACATGCTAAATTTTTTTTAGGTCATTCCAATATACCATTTGAGAGATACATATAAAACAATTTACCACATGAGATTGTCTATAAATGCTACAGGAGCAACCAGAAGTGCTACAGGAGGGAGATCAACTTGGAAAAAGAGCCCCAGAGGTCCTTTTTTCATTGGGAAATATTGGGAGAGGTTCACTCAAATTCCTGCATCCCAATCACCACTCCATTCAGCCAAATCTATCACCAAGGTTCCACCTTTTACCACACATGAAAAAACATGGAAAGAGGACTTTGACTTCATTTTTGTTTTCCTTTCCCACAACTTTCACCACCGTCTGAAGATGTTATTCTTGTCCCTAAAACCCACTATCATTTGGCCAAGTCCTTGAATGCAGTGTGATATTGTGAGAAGAAACTGAATGACTGCTACAGGAGGAAAACAACCTTGTAGAAACCTTCACATATTCATCAGAAAACATGATCCATGGATTCTTATTGCTGCAAAATAAAGAGTTGGACACCCTTGAAGCTTGAGGAAGCCACAACATCCCTAAGGAGGAGTTGTAAGGTCAAATATACACTCCAACAATAGAAAATCAAAAACTGGAGAGATACCTGCAAGAAAGAAAGTTTCTATTGATCAACTACATCATCTAAAGACTTGTGCACAAGAAAAACAAGGAAATTAGCACCTCCAGAGAACCATGGATTGATCATCAACTCAACAGTAGCATGCATTCCTTTTCAAGTTCCATTAGGTAGGTACAGGTATGCAGTATTCTTCACCTCTTCTCTTGAGCGTGTTATTGTTAGAAATTTTTTGTCAATGCATGAGAGATGAGTTTTTATAAGCTAGGGATGGGTCAATAGTCTCAACCACCCTCAACTAGTTAAGTTCAACTAACTCCCTCACTCATGCAACGTGGAACAACCAATTAAGAAGGGTGATGATTACAAGGAGTGGAGACAATGGTTAAAAGAGGAAATTTATGCAAAGGCCAAGTCATCAAAGCGCTCTAAGCCATTACCACAAAAGGGAATAAAAGTACAAGGCTCAAAGTCACTTACACAATTACTCATTCCCAAGAAATAGTTGGAGAAACCCATCAAGTTACAAAAGGATGAGATAGATGCTACCAAGGGTTGCCTAGGGTGCTACATAAGAGGTACATAGTTTATTTGTAGGTGCTATAGGATCAAGCATCGCTGCTATAGGAGAAACAAGGTTGCTACAGGAGAGACAGACTGTGTGCTACATGAGAAAACAAAGATGCTATATGAAGGCAAAATTTGCTGCAAAAGACCTTGATTTTGAGGAATTTCACCCCCAAAGCCTAGGATTCGAAAGACAACATCCAAAGGAAGGGTAGATACATATTTATCCTTACCATATGTGAACATGAAGCCTGCAAAATTTTCATTTTTTCAGTAGTACAATATATGGTAAACTTTTGATAAATGTTTACAAATAAGAAAAATGAAATATGGACGTTTCCTTTGAATTGAGCCTCATAAGAAGTGGAATTGCAATTCTTTGTGGGTGAGCATGAAATCAACCTTCCTACAGGAAATATAAGAAATTTGTTCTTTTTGCCTTTGTCTCAAAAACTTTCATTACACATAAATATATAAAACTTATAGCATAAATGGAGAATTGCCTTGCCAACTTTGGAAGGTTGTATTGAATGCTATGGGGGGTGGATCTAGCCATATAAATCCCAACACTAAGAAGAAGGAGAAGAATAAGCTAATGAATGAGTTGAAGAAAATTGAGAAGAGAAAAAATAGCCAAATGAAAAACTCAAGGAGGAAGAAGGAAGAGAGGAACAAATTATCCTAAAAACCAAAATAGTAGTGCCTAAGAGAGACCTAATCAAAACAAAGAAATCCATATCCCATTAGGAAATCATCGAGGCCAAAAAAGAGAAGAAGAATGCAACAAAAGTTAAGAAGGAATTCACCATCAAAATAAAACTCAAACCACAGTGACGAAAAGAGGCTTTCCAAGAGGTCTCTAATCTCTTTTTGGATTTTGTCCAAACCTAGAAGATGGTATAGAAAAGTAAGAGGCAAAAATTAAGCATGAGGTGCAATTTTGGTCAAGATTTGATAGATTTTGTGATGTGTTACATAGTGCTATAGGTCTACTACAAGATGCTCTATGTTTCTACAAGATCGCATTTGAGGGCATTTTGAGGGTTTTAGAGTTGTCCAAATGGTGGAAAAAATTAGCATGATGTTGGAAAAGGATGTGGAAGACCTTGCCAAACCTAAAAATCTTTAAGAACCCATTTTGCATAAGGAGAAAAACGCAAGCTAATGGTCTCTAGAAACACTGTAATTTTTCTATACATAAACAATTTTGGAAAAAATGAGTGAAAATGGAATGAAGGTGTCAAGGGAGAGGGTGTGAATGCAATGGAACTACAAGCCAATAGAGTTCACTTAAAAAGAGGAAAGTTATGGTTTTGTGCTTGAAATACTGCTAAACAATCACGAAAATAACAACTACATTTTTGTGCTTATCCTTATAGAACCTACAACCAAGCTTCATAAGAGATAGGACTGAGGAATGTACAAGAGAGAGGCCACCAGGGCCGAAGAGACATGGTTAGGTCACTAAGTTGTTGAGAGGATGAGCAACACTTTCAGTGGGGTGGTATGATGGGCCTCCAAATTAGACATAAATTAAACCCCATCTACCCATCCTTCATCACATTAAACCTCTCTTTTTGCACTAGATGACATATTTTTAACTTTAGTATGTTCATTAGGAAGGTTAAGAGATAATTACATATTTGTGCCTAATATTATTTATTTTAGTAGAATATTGTGAGAATATTGGGTAGATTATGAAGATTTGGAGGAGGAGATAATATAGGGACTTGCTCCCTACTATAGGAGAATCAAGATTGGATGATAAATGAACAAGATATTATGAAATTATTTCACAAATTATGGAGATCCAGTGATTGAGAAAATCTAGGAATGTGTTTTGTGTCATTTAATGCAAATTCCTAGTGTTGGGAACTAGGTCCACTTTACGAGGGATTTTGGAGGGGAAAGTTGCCTCCTTTTAAGGATAATTCTTCATACTCGCTTTGTATATGTACCAATTCGAATTTTCCTCTAGAGGCATGTATTTCTCAATCTTCTCGTGGAGAAAACTTGTTATTTAGCAGCTCCACTTTCATTTCTAGTAGAGATGTACTTGGATGGATTCAAGTAATGAAGTTTGGTGCCATTTTTAGCTTCTAAAGCTTGGTTTATTTCATAAAGCTATGAGTATCCTTGGGCTTGGCCATCGTAGGAGCCTCAGACCCATGTTGTACAATTTCTTTATTTCCTTTGAATGTCTTTTTCACTTGCATATCTTATTTTTTGCATTTACTACTCATACTTCTTTTGTTGTAGAGCATATTGGTTAAATGATTGAAGTGAGTTGTTTTGAAATTTATTTGAAAATTTACAAGCATGATGCATCCTTAGTACAAATTTTAAAAGTCATATTCATCATTGAGCTACTTGGATTGGTCTACTAGTTCACAAATCTAGAATTTCTAGAAGTCCCTTATAGCAAAATAATAGTAATTTTATGTTATTTTTTAGAGAATGTTAATGAGCTTCATTTGAGTTTATTCCACTTGTATTGGGACATAAAAATATTCAAGTTAATAAAAAAATTTACCTCATAGCATTTTCACTTGATTAGGTTAGGCATTTGGTAGGTTAAATAGATCACTAGTTCTTGAATTTCCAATTTTTAGAGTAGTAATTTTCCGCTATGTTTTAGCACATGTTAACAAGGGTATATTGGAGTGATTCCACTTGGAATGGAGGACTAAGACATCCTACTTAATAATAATAATAAATACCCATCCCATTTTCATTTGATTTACTTAGGCATTTGGAAAGTTATCTCCTCCTGTAACAAAACAAGACCTCCTATAGTACTCCTGTAGCACGAGTAAACTTGACCATATATGCTCCAAAAGCTTGCGTTTTTACTCTTAGCTTGAATAATGACCCCTAGGATCTAAATCCATGACTAAGGAAGACCAAATACCACTCTATACCCACCTTTCTTTCATTGCAAGTACAAATCTGCAATTAGAATTAGAAGACAAATTTCCCCATTTGCATAACAATGAATGTTTTCTTATGAAATCTACATGGATTGTCTTACTAAAGTTAATTTTCCTTGAACACAGTGATAAAAAGGGTGATTCATCAATGTAAAGTATAGTAGACTTGATTCTTGAATTCATTCTTCCTTAAGGTTTTAGTTAAAAGCAATATTGTTGAAAATATCATTTTTTTCAAAGCAACATTCCACATTTTGCAATTAGAGTATTAATTTACATTCTACGAGTAGACTAATGTTTCCATTTTTTAAATTATTTTAGGATTTGACTTCATGAAATTCACTCTATTACATCACATCAATGAAATAAGGACACATTATATGCTACACATATAGTGTTGACACCTCTTAAGTTTGTATGAACCCCAGGTTGATAATTTAAGTTGGTAGCCTTGGGACTTGCAACATTTTTGTTGCAACCCTAGGGATCATCAAATACCATGGTAGTACAATAGAAAATTTATACATTATGGTAGGAGGAACACTTATTCACTTGAAAAGAATGGTCAGATATATGTATTGTTACCCTTGCAAGATGAAGGAGAGAAAACAAATGATAGTCCTAGTGTGTTGTTGGTGAGTGGAAAGGAGCTACTACAAGAAGTCAAGAGGGAAGAGGTACATTTTTCTCTAATTGCTAAGCCAAAGGTAATACCTAAAAATACCAACTTGGATGATTTGCATGCATTAGTAAAATCCATGTTGGATTAATTTTCTAATATTATTATTGGTGATCTACCAAGTAACTTACCTCATATTAGGAGCATTAGTCATCATATAAAATTGATTCCAAGGGAAAGTATTATGAATAAAGTAACAAATGTTAGTTCATTATAATACTAGTGTATCCCTCTTATTTTTATTGGTGTTCCCATGTAGCCTCCATATTCTTATTGTTGTGCCCCATAGAAGCTCACTATTTTTATTGTGTTTCCCTTACATTATTATTGTTATGTAGGCTCTAATTATATTTTGACCCCTTAGAATCCCATATATACAAGGGAGGTTTTTTCATTTGTATCATCCAAGAATTTTTCATTTATGTAATGTAAAGGAGGTTTCCCCCTAGAAGAGGATAATTTTTAAGTCATTGATCTATCATTTCTATGAGCTGGTTGCATAACATTTGGTATCAAATCTTTGGATTCTAAGGTTTCGCTTTTTCAAATAGGTCATCTTGGAATTTTCACTCTAATGTTTTTTCTACGAGGCTTCAGAAGCTAAAATTGTTACCACATGGAGCCGAAATCGTGGTGAACTTCATGTAAAAATTTCAGAGCTTGGTTCACTATGTTTTCAGAGATATGATTTGAGGAATTTAGGGTTTTTGCAGGCTCTAGAATTCAATCTCAAACAAGTGACCTAGGGAAAAACGTCATAACTTTTGTTTCATGCATCAAATTTAAATTCTATAAAAAGTGGCTAAATATAAGTGAATCTTATTTTTTCGTGTATCAATTTTAGTGCCGAAGGTTTGAACAGTGACACATGGCATCTCGTACAACTTCAATCTACTGAACCAGTCCATAATCAAGGCATTGTGGGAGATTTGGAATAATTATTTCTTGAAGATTCCAATCCCGATCAAACTTATGGGTTTGGAAAGAAGACTTAGAGAGCTATTGAAAGAATAAATTTTAGAACTTGGAGATCTGAAGTTACAAAGTTACAACCATTTCAAGATCAAGCTCCTAAAAGCAAGAAAAAGGTGTGTGTTTTTAAAAAAAATTGCATAATGTTTGCTTGAAAAATCAGTTTATTTAAGCATAGATATCATTATTGGGCTCTATAATTCCTCCCAAGCAAAACAATTCTACACCAATTAAGCCATCAGAAAGCTCTATTATGATGCATGAAGAGGAAGAATTGCAGGATGATATATCAAAATTATGGGACCAAGTGCAACAAATTTCTCTCACACAAAGAACAACCAAAGATGACATGGATGGTTTAAAAGGTGACATGGATGATTTAAAAGGTGACATGAATGGTTTAAAACTAGACATGGAAGGTTTGAAGGAAGGTTTGACAAAGTTGTTGCAAGAAAGGCTTCCCGTTGGTGACAAGGTAATCCATGAAAATAATGATGAGGAGAAAAGGAATATGAATTACGAGTTTAGAGAGTCCAATGTGGGGTTTAATAACCACCACATTCCAAAGATAGATATGAGTAAGTTCGATGGCAAGGATCCAGTAACATGGATACTACATATGGAGCAATATTTTGATCTACAAGATGTGTAACCCTCACAAAAGGTATGTATTGCATCTTTATATTTAGAACCCAATTAGTTTGTATGGTATAGATGGATTTGTTCTTGTAAACCACTTGTCACCTAGTAAATTTTTATGGAGGAAATGATAGCACATTATGAAGATACAAAGAGAAACACCTTCTTTAGCCAATTGATAAATCTTAAACGAAAGGGTTCAATGGGGAGCACATTTAAGACTTCCAAAAATTGAATATTAGGGGAAGCGATATTCTATTGAAGCATAGGATTGATGTCTTCATAGGGACTTTAAAAGATAACATCCAACATGAGGTTCTCCCTTGGGAAATTTATTCATTCGAGAAGGCATTTAGGGTGGCAAGAAAAGTTGAAAGAAAAATTATGGCAACAAGGAAGTCTACCACTCACAACTATAGAGATGGAAGTGTTGATGCTCCTAGTCTTCCACAACCTACAAGGTTGACACCACAACAATTGGAGGGAAAAAGAGAAAAAGGGCTTTGTTACAATTATGATGGAAAATACACTAAAGGTCATAACTGTGCTAAGAAGAAATTATTCTACAGATTGTGAAGAGGAGGAAGAAAAGGAACAAGAAACATCAAAAGAGGAGGATATACACCAGGAACCAACCCCAAAGAAAGAAGAAATGAATCCAACCATCTCTTGTAATGCATTGGTAAGAATTACCACTCCTCAAACTCTCAATATAGAAGGATATATCAAGAATAAAAATGTAATAGTGTTGATTGATTTGGGTAGTGCCCATAATTTTATTCATTGTAAGAGCCAAGGAATTGAATTGCTTCCTATATCCAGCACCAGAGTGTCAGCTGATGGTTGCAAATGGAGGAACTATAAATTTCTCTAGAAAGTGAGATAATATCAAGCTAACCATGGGGGAATATGTATTGAATATTCCAATGTTTTCCATTCCAATGGGTGGTGTTGATGTTGTACTGGGAATCCAATGGTTACAATCTTTGGGGACGATAGATTTCAATTTTCAAGAACTTTTCTTGAAATTTGTTTGGGAAGGAAAGGAAGTTCAATTAAGGGGTATCGCAGGGAAACCAATAAAGATAATCAACTATAATGGCATGACAAAGCTTCTAATGAAAGAACAATGGGGAATAATTGCACAATTATGCTCACTAGGGGTTCAAACATTGAAATCATCTATTTCTCCATATCTACAAAAAGCCTTGGACAATCATTCCAAGGTGTTTGAGACTCCCAAAGGCCTCCCACCTATTCATGATCATGATCATGCAATTCACTTGATTCCATGATGTGTTCCTCCAAACATCAGGCCTTACATATATCCTTATACCCAAAAGAGTGAAATTGAACATATGGTTGCAGAAAGGTTAGAGGTTGCTATAATTCAACCTAGTCAAAGTTCTCTCTTTGCTCCAGTAGTATTGGTGCACAAGAAGGATGGATCATGGCGTATGTGTTTAGATTATAGGGAGCTCAAAAAGCTCATATTAAAGATAAATTTCCCATTCCTGTCATTGATGAATTGTTGGATGAATTACATGGAAAAATTTACTTCACCAAGTTGGATCTTTGTTCAGGATATCATCAAATTAGAATGAATATTGAAGACATTCCGAAAACAACATTCATAACTCATGAGGGTCATTATGAATTTTTGGTCATGCCTTTTGGCCTTACTAATGCACCTTCCACATTTCAAGGTTTGATGAATTCCATTTTCAAACCCTTCCTTAGAAAATTTATGTTATTATTTTTTATGATATACTAGTCTACAATAAGTCTTGGAAGGATCATGTTCAACATGTTGATATGGTTCTCAAACTATTGGAGGAGAAAAAATTATATGCAAAAACCTCCAAATGTTTCTTTGGAGTACATGAGGTGGAATATTTGGGTCATCTTGTATCTCATGAGGGTGTTAAGGTAGACCCTAACAAAATTAAATCCATTAAGGAATGGTAAATACCCAAAACTATAAAGCATATTTGAGGATTTCTCGGGTTGATAGGGTATTATCGCAAGTTTATTAAGAATTATGGGAGAATAACAACACCTCTAACATCATTACTAAAGAAAGATGCATTTTCTTGGACTCCATAAGCAATGAAGGCCTTTGAACATCTTAAAGAGGCAATGTGCCAAGCACCGGTCTTAGCTATCCCAGACTTCACAAAAACTTTTATTGTTGAATGTGATGCTTCAAGAAATGGAATTGGTGTTGTTTTAATGCAAGAAGGAAGACCCGTTGCTTTCGAAAGTTGTCCAATCAAAGGAAAGTACTTACACAAACCTATTTATGAGAAGGAAATGTTGGCAATACTCCATGCACTAAAGAAATGGCGACCTTACTAATGGGAAGACACTTCAAGATAAAAACAGATCATGATAGTTTTAAATACTTTTTGGAACAACGATTATATTCAAAAGAGCAACAAAAATGGGGGACAAAGATGTTGGGTTATGACTTTGAAATCATCTATGAAAAAGGGAAACAAATTATTGTAGCAGATGCACTCTCAAGAAAGTATGATGATGTGGAAGCATTGCTTTGTGCCATTTCAATTGTCGAATATGAGTGGATAACCAAAGCAAGGGTTGACTGAAAGAATGGTGAAGAGGTGTGGTCACTCATTCAAAAGTTGCAGCAAGATCCAATTACATCTGATACATTTAGCTGGAAAAATGATTCATTATGGTACAAATATCGCTTATATCTTTGTAAGAATTCCCAAATCAAACAAAATATTCTTTTGGAATTGCACACCTCTCCCTTAGGAGGGAACTCTGGATTTTTAAAAACTAACCATAGGGTCAAGAAGGATTTTTTTTGGGATGGCCTTAAATTTGATATTTAGAAGTTTGTGTCAAAATGTTTGGTTTTCCAACAAAATAAAGTTGAGACAATTAAGAACCCAACTTTGTTACAACCTTTATCCATTCCAAGTGAGCGTTGGGAGGAGGTCTCAATGGATTTTATCACAGGCTTACCCAAGTCTGAAATAAAGAGTGTCATCATGGTGGTAGTTGATAGACTTACCAAGTATGCACACTTTTGTGCATTATCTCATCTTTTTAAAGCTAGTACAGTTACTACTGCATTTATGGAAACAACTCAAAAGCTTCATGAAAATCCAAAGATTATAGTAAGTGACAAAGATCCCATTTTCACTAGAAATTTTGGACGGAATTATTTTCTTGTCTTGGTACTCATATCTCATCTTATCATCTTCAATCTGATGGGAAAACTAAGATAGTGAAAAAATGTTTGGAAGAATATCTTCATTGCTTTGTATATGATAAACAAACACAATAAGTCAAGTGGTTACCTCTAGCTGAATGGTGGTATAACACTTCCTTCCATACTCCAAAAAAAATGACCCCATTTATGGCACTTTATGGATGTCATCCACCATCCATCACATCATCTTTAAGAGAAAATTATAAGGTTCAAGCAATGGAATATCACATCGAGCATCAACAACAAGTTCTCCAACTCTTAAAGGATAACCTCACCCTGTCGCAGAATCGAATCAAACAACAGAAAAATCAACATTGCAGTGAAAGAATTTTTTATGTAGGTGACTAAGTATTTTTACGGCTACAACCATACAAACAAATGTCTCTAAAGGAATATAAGAAGGATAATAAATTATCACCCAAGTATTACAGTCCTTACAAGGTGTTGCAAAATATTGGTACTATGGCATACAAATGGGAGATGTCTGCATCTTCCCGGGTACGCCAATTTTTCCATGTTTCATTCTTCAAGAAGGTTATAGGTGACAAGCTTCCAATTCAAACAATGTTTCCAGAAATTGATGAAGAAAGAAAAATCATATTTCAGCCTAAAGCAGTCACGAAAACAAGAACCTGACAGCTACAAAATCAATCAATTTCAAAGTATCTCATTAAGTGGAAGAACTTACCCACATAATATTTACATAGGAGGATGAGAATTTTATACAGAAGCATCAATAACTACTCAATAGTTGAGGACAACACTTTTTTTAAGGAGAGGGGCATGCTAGGTCTCTATAATACTAGTGTATCCCCCTTATTATTATTTTTGTGCCCATGTAGCTCCCATATTGTGATTGATGTGCCCCATAGAAGCCCACTATTGTTATTGTTGTACCCATACATTATTATTTTTATGTTAGATCTGACTAAATTGTGACCCCTTAGACTCTTATATATATAAAGGAGGTATTGTCATTTGTATCATCCAAGAATTTTTCATTTATTTAATTGTTGACGGTGCTAGACCCGCCAACATATTAGGGGATCTCCTCGGTAAGAAGTCCCAACTAGACCTCAGACCGTTTGGTGTAGGAGTCTTAGCAGTGAGTCGTACGGTATCACCTTGACCGCAGTTGTGCACAAAGGTAAGTAGGATGTCCTTGTTGGTAAAACAGGTGTGACATGCACAACATGTCAAGGAAGTTGCATGAATAGTCCTAACACACGAAATGTGGGGTGAGTGGGCCCCTTGGAAACCTGTGGAAACACCCGGCTTGGAAGGGAACACACGAGAAAGGATGCAACACAAACTGGAAGGCAGGTGAACCAAAAATCCAAAGTGATGGTTAAACCAATGACACATCTCATTAAGATTCATACATACATATAGAAAAAGAGTTTATACATACATGCGTAAGAAAAGAACTAGATATATCATTAGACAAACCAAGATAACTGAAACACAATAACAACATATGCATGAAACGTGTTGGCTCTATTATATTAAGAAGTGAAAGTTCCAATCATACAATTCAACCATGACCAAACAATAGTCTCGATAATGGAATGTTACAGTCACTGACGCCTGCTCCTCCAAAGAGATGTACTAGCTCTGCACTATGGAGAAGTCAAGGCTCATTACAATACAATCCAAGATTTCTCTAAGATACTCCTATCAAAAGCTTGTCTACCCAAAAGCCTCTACAATGAGTTATGAGGTTCTATAAATAGCAAAGGGTGGGGTGAACCTTGACATTACCCTTTTGACTCTTCACCTACCCTCATGACTCTTCAACTACTACATGAGTGTTACATTCAACTATCGACACTTGGACATTCACTTTGCAATATGTTACATACAATCTGCACATGTGCCCATGTGAGACAAAATAGGCTTGAGCAAGCCATGCAAGACATCACTAAGACTCGGACAACTGTGGGAATACCAACTCTTCGACATCCTCTCGATGATCGATGGTGGTGAACTGATGCCAAGCTTCGTAGTCCGTGATGGTGTCTGTGTACTCTATGGTGACATATTTCTGGAAATAAACTCTTACCTCTATTGCATCTAGGTACACTAATTTGGCTCCTTTTTCCAACTCGTCTTACAACATGTGAATCATTGTCTTGAGTGCGGTTGGACCAGTGACATATTGATGCATAGTGTCTACACTAATCGCCAAGTCTACGTTGGTGGCTATGTACATCAACTCGTCAAAGTACATGTCCAGCTCTAGTCAGACTCGATTCTTTGTATTTTCCTCGGTGAGTGTCCCAATGGATGGGATCACATGCGCGTGCACAACAACATCCATGCTTCTAAACACCCGTACATGTGAAGCCTACAAACTAGTAATGAGCTGTGGAAGTTCCTCATAGTTCTGGATCCAACTCCGGATGCATGCCTTCAATGCTACCACCTTGGGCTTCATCAAATTGGGAAAGTGTAACGAGGCTCCCTTGTATCTCATTTTCCATGTTTGCATGCAGTCGGTTGTAGTGTACAAATCTAACAAGATGCATGCTCTCCTAGCATAGCACTGCTGCCAATTGTTGAGATGGACAACTGACTTATGCATGGTGACAAATTTGGAATACAACATTCGCATGACTGTCTCAAGAGACGATACCTTATTCAATATTGATCTCTTCAACTCTACTCTGGTTGATCTTGTAACCCGTTCTCCTCCCTACTTGGTCGTCTATAAATCCTTAGCCATCCACTCATTCTTTGCTATCAAGAAGTGAACACTCGAGCTGGTGGCTTCAGCATATGCTCTGGTAGCATCGGCCAATGCTATTGGATGTTTGCACATGTCAAATATGATTACTCATTCTTCAAAATGCGCAGGAGATGCATGGACATCTAGAGTAGTCACTATGATTGATTGCATAACTCTATGCTGCAACTCATCAAATGATATGTTGTGCATCTCTGCTTCCGGATTGTCTTCAAGCATCTCAATATCTCCTTGATCGCTCAGGACTTTCTCTGCTTCCAGATTTGGTGAAGTCGGTGGGTTGTCCTCTTATTTGTAAGGCATGAGGTCAATATCTTGTTCTAACTCTATCTACTGCATCTCCATATCCATCTGCTCAAGTATCTCTTCAATCGCTTGAGCGAAGTCTTGATCCTACGGCTGTTCACCCTGTTTGCTTTGGGTCAGCTGTTTGGATGAGTCTACAACCTATATGGGCACAGTTTCATCAATATGTGCATGTTGCACTTCTTGTTGTGTTTGTCCCTGCTACACTTCCTTCTCCTGTCTGTGTAGCTCTTACTCTTCCTAGAGTTGCTGCTTCAACTCTTGCAACTCCTTCACTGTTTCCTCCATCCTTTGCTTCTCTCTCTACCTTTACGCGTTCCTCCTATCGCAATGTCACCTTTTCACCTTTATCTCCAAAGTTGTTTTCTCCATAAGTGGGTCTACTTTGAGCTTGCAGCTTTGTTCTACCTCTCCGTTGTGAACAACCTTTCTCTTGCCTTTGTCACGTGCAGGTACGTTACCCTCTGTTGTTGTTGAGGATGGTGTTCTCCTAGATGCTTCTTCACATTGTTTCACTAACCATTCCACAACTATGTGGATCGGTTAACTGAACTTGGAGAAGCTGTGACAATATCTCCATGGATCTTCCTCGGCCCAATGACATGCCCCGTGGATCCAAGGAAATTGCACTATCGCATAGTGGTCCTTTACAAAGTAATGTGAGTTGTATGGATTGAAACTTCTGGTGCCAAAAGTAAATATTTTGAACTCTTCCATCTCGGCATCACCATACTTAATATTATGTATCTCGTACAACCCAATCTGCAAAGAAAGAGCAGGTCAGGGTGCCTTCTTCTTCTATTGCAGTCTAGCTGACAGTCCTGTCGAGATGTGGTATGACACTTCTTACATGACAAGCTTGTCCATGGCAAACTTCGGTCAAACATGTGGAGGCTTCTCTGTACTATACATCTGTAAGAAGGTGCCAAGAGATGATGCATACCAATCCGCTATGTCGATCAATGCCTCCATTGCTTCTTGTGACATGCAAGGTGGATCCTACTCAAATATCATCTTGTACATCGGGGTGAAAAAATGGTCTAACAACTATTTGATGACAACGCAAAAGCTACATTCAGAAAAAAATCTGTAGTAAGTGTGTATAGAGGTTTCCACTGATGTCCATGACCAACTCAAGCCTGGGAACTATAGAAAATCTGTGATAGGTTAACTTGATAATACAATATAAATCAAAGTAGAATACTATAACCTACTTCTACTATCAATTTGCAGAAGCTTAAAGATCGAGTTGAACAATATAACCAGAAGAAGAAGAATCAATGGCACAGTACACATGAAAATACTTTGGGGAAAGTCTCAGATAAAAACCCCACACTATTGTATTATCATACAAGGTGGAAATACATAGGAATTATACAAAGCCTTATCTCTCACAGCTAGCCAGCTCTCAGTACAATCCTCACAGATGCTCACAAGCAATCTTGGCTTCTCTCTAGCCTTCCTATCTACCCTCCAAGCTCTTATTTCCTTGCATTGTTCCTTGTGGATGATTAGCCTATTACCAAGTGGAAAAACAAGCCTTCAAAACTGCACAATCCTCAAGGATAAATCCTTGACTAAATGCATGAGCTTTCTCCATGAGAAAACACATGCAATTGATAGTACACTACCCTTGAACATTAATCTCAACTAGGTCTTTCTCAGAATAGACATGCATGAGTTTCTTATAAGGGAATCTTTAGTTAACTAGAGCAGCACTAATTGAGTGCATTAATGCATCAACTAACTGTTAACTCACTATTAGTTCCTCAAACAGTTTGGAACTAATTTAACTAGACTTAAATCAGTAAACTGAGTTAATGAATTACAACTCAAATATAACTCAATCTTATCTCCTTAATTTAAGGGATAACTCTTGCATGACTTCAGAAAGACTTCTAACTTGAATTTCTCCAACTAATTAATTTAAAATTAATTAATTAATTAATTTGGAGTAGATGTTAAGACTAAATTCGATTTTAATTCACAATTTAATTCAAGGACAAATTAAATTGGAATATTCTTGTTGCCATATTTCAACACTCCCTCTCAACAAGAAAGGGATTATCTGCCACCCCGATCCTCTCTCTATCGAACTCGAATTTACACTTTAACAATGCCTTTGTCAAAATGTCAACATATTGCTCCTTTGTCGAAATATATTGTAGCAACATTATCCTCCTCACTACATAGTCTCTAAGATGATGATAATAGATGTCAATGTGCTTCGACCTATCATGAAATACTGGATTCTCAGATAGTTTGATACAACCCTGATTATCATAATAGATCACAATTGGATCCATCCTCTAATCAAACAAACCAACTAGGATTTTCCGCATCCAAATGGCCTCACATGCTGCCTGGCTTGCAGCCATGTATTATGCCTCTGTCGAGCTGAGTGCAACCAACCTCTGTTTCCCATTATACTAAGAAACTGTCGTTGACCCAAGGTTGAAAATCCCTCCTGATGTCCTCTTCCGATTTGATGGACTCCCTGCCCAATCTAAATTAGTGAAGCCCTGTAGCTTCACTCCCTCTATCCATCTATACCATAATCCATACTGAGATGTGCCTCTGAGGTATCTAAATACATGCTTTTCCGCCTTCCAAAACATCTTGTTAGGTTGAACCATCGCTTGACTCATCTGGTTCACTACATAGCACAAATCTGGTCGTGTGTTCATTAAGTACATCAGTGAACCCACAAGTTGCCTGTACACAGTAGCTTCTACCACTTCTCTTGAAGTAGCAACCTCCTTCCTCCAGTTACCTGCTAGAGGATTCTGCATGGGCTTGCACTTCTCCATGTGGAATCTCCTAAGTATCTTGTTGGAATACTTGCCATGAGACACAAACAACTCCCCATCCTTCTGCCACACTTCCATGCCAAGGAAGTAATGCATGAGACCCATGTCTTTCATCTTGAATTCTCTTGCAAGGTCCTCCTTGCAAGAAATGATCCACTGATCATCACCAGTCAATATGAGATCATCAACATAAAGTACGATGATCAACAACTTACCTTTCACCACAATGTGGTACAATTTCACATCCGCTTCACTCTTTGTGAAGCCCAACCCAGTGAAGTAGTTGTCTATCTTAGTGTACCAAGCATGAGGTGCTTGTTTCATCCTGTACAATGCTCTCTTGAGTCAACACACATGCGATTCACGATCGAAGGTCTCAAAACCTTCTGATTGCTCTATGTACACCTCTTCCTCAATCTAGCCATTGAGGAATGCAGTCTTCACATCCATCTGATGGATCTTCCAACCCATCTGTGCTGATAGTGCTAACATAGATCTAATAGATGAGTACCTTGCTACAGGAGAAAAAGTCTCATCATAGCCAATCCCCTCGACCTGTGAAAAGACACGGGCAACAAATATTTCCTTATGCTTCTCCATGCTACCATACGCAACTTGCTTTACCTTATAAAGCTGACGGGAACTCACAACTGTCTTGTTCTCCGGTCTCAGAACCACGTCCCAAACACTGTTACGAACTATGGATTCATACTCCTCCACCATAGCATCAACCCAAATTTGTTGTTCCACTACTTCCTCAAAGGAATATGGCTCGGTCTTAACACATTCCCCAGCAAGGGCCATGTATGTAGTGCACCTCTGGAGTGACCTCCTCTGTCTGCGCTGAGAAGATGGTGCTTCCACATTCTCTCTCGCATCTTCCAACAATCTGTTAGCTTCTCTTGTGCACTTCCATCCATCTCTCGAAGATTCTGCTTGAGTGGATGTCTCCACTCCTGGAACCTCTGCATGCAACCCCTCCGCATCAGTCTGAAGCTCCTCCTCCTTAGGAACCAACAGTTCCTCCACAACCTGTAGTTGGAGCTCCCTCTCAAGAGAAACTCGTATGGCCTTCTTCTCATCAAGATTGAGATCTCTGCGAACCATTGTCCTCTAACTGGTAGGTAAGTACATCCACTAGTTGTGAGGTGTATCAGTGTACTCCATAAATATCCCCAACTCTGTTGTCAGCTCAAGCTTCTCTTGTGCATCCTTTGTCACATGGAAATATATTGATGAGCTAAAGATCCTGAAGTGACCCACGTCTGGTCTCTTACCGGAGAAAGCTTCCTCTGGTGTCTTCATCCCAAGTATGTGATGTGGGCTTCTATTTTGTAAATAGACTGTTGTGTTGCATGCCTCAGCCCACAAGTGAAGTGGTAGGCCTTGGTCATGCAGCATTGCCCATGTTGCCCCTACAATAGTTATGTTCTTCCTCTCGGCCACCCCATTCTGTTGTGGGTTATGAGGTGCCGTCAACTCTCGTTTAATTCCTTCTACTGCACGGAAGTCCTTAAACTCTTGAGAGACATATTCTCCACCATTGTCCCTTCTCAAGGCCTTGATCTTCTTCCCTGACTCTTTCTCGACCAAAGTTTTGAACTCACAAAACTTTATGAAAGTTTGGTCCTTCTTCTACATGAAATAAGTCCAACATTTACGAGAATAGTCATCAACGAAAATCACATAATACCTTAGCTTCACTATGCATGCGGTCGAGAATGGTCCACACAAATCAGTATGAACTCACTCTAAGATAGCCTTTGCTCAACTGTTTCGATCATGAAAGGAAGACTTGGTGCACTTTCCCAACGTATAACCTTTGCATGTGTCAACTTGCTCAAGTTTACCTTTAGGAAGTTGTTATGAAACCAACTCACAAAAAGATATAAAAGATAGATCAACGCCGTATAATTCAACCTCTTTGAGGGGGAAACCTCCTTTGCATTACACAAATGAACAATTCTTTGATGATACAAATGAAAATACCTCCTTTCTATATATAGGAGTCTAGGGAGAAACAGTATAATCAGAGCCGACATAACAATAATAATGTAAGGTCACAATAATAACAATAGTGGGCTTCTATGGGGCACAATACTAACAATATGGGGACTACATGGGTACAACAATATAATAAGGGGGTTGTAATAATAACAATAAGGGTTACACTAGTAGTATAGGGGCCTAACATGCCCCTCTCCTTCAAAAAGTGGTGTCCTCAATGCTTGAGTAGTTCTTGATGCTTCTGTATAAAATTCTTTTCCTCCCATGCAGAATCTTCAATGGGTAAGTTCTTCCACTTGATGAGATACTCTGAAATTAATCGATTTTGTAGTTGTCGATTTCTTGTTTCTGTTACTGCTCCAGGTTCCAATATGATTTTTCCTTCCTATTCAAGTTTTGGCAATATTGTTTGAATTTGGATCTTCTGCAACTTTTGAATGAGTGGCCACACTTTTTCGTCCTTCTTCCATTCATCCTTTGCTTCGTTTATCCAATCTGTTTGGATAATAGAAATAGCACAAAACAATTCTTCCAAATCCTCATCCTTTCTTGAGAGTGCATCCGCAACAAAATTTTGCTTCCCTTTTCTATAGATGATGTCAAAGTCATAACCCAACATATTTGTGACCCATTTTTTTGGTTCTTCTAAAGATAATATTTGTTCTAAAAAGTATTTAAGACTATCATGATCCATTTTTACCTTGAAGTGTCTTCCCGTTGGGTAAGGTCACCATTTTTTAAGTGCATGTAGTATTGCCAACATTTCCTTCTCATAAATAGCTCACTTGGGATGTAGCCATAAAAATACCCAATCACCTACATCAAAACATTTTTCACTATGATTCTGATATACCTGTTTTTCCATTCGATTCTATACCAAAGTGGCATTATCCTTTAAAAGTTGGAGAACTTGTTGTTGATGCTCGATGTGATCTTTCACTGCTTGAACCTTTTTCTTCTTGATATGTCCTTCTATCTTTAGAGTTTGAGCAGTGGTAATTTCTGCCAATCCTTTACAAGATATGTTTGGATTCATTTCTTGATGCTCGATGTGATCTTTCACTTCTTGAACATTTTTCTTCTTGATACGTCCTTCTATCTTGATAGTTCTAGTAGTGGAAATTCCGACCAATGAATTACAAGATATGGTTGGATTCATTTCTTCTTTATCGATGTGATCTTTCATTTCTTCCACCTTTTCCTTCTTGATATGTCCTTCTATCTTGAGAGTTTGAGGAGTGGTAATTATTGCCAATGCTTTACAGGAGATGGTCTGATTCATTTCTTCTTTCTCTGGGGTTGGGTCTTGGTATATATCCTCTTCTTTTGATGTTTCTTGATCCTTTTATTCCTCCTCTTCATACTCTATGTAAAATAATTTCTTCTCAACACACTTATGACGTTTAGTGCATTTTCTTTCATAATTGTTACAAAGCCCTTTTTCTCTTTTTCCTTCCAATTGTTCTGTGTAACCCTTGTAAGTTTTGGGAGGCTAGGACAAACAACAGTTCCATATTTATAGTTGTGAGGGGTAGAATTCCTTGTTGCCATAATTTTACTTTCCACTATGTCACAAAGCCCTTTTATTCTTTCCAATTATTCTGGTGTTGCTCTAAAGAAGGTGTTTCTCTTTGTATCATCATAATGTGCTATCATTTCCTCCATGACAATTAACCACGTAACAAGTTGTTTACGAGAACAAAGCCCTTTATACCATAAAAATTGATCTGGTTCTAAATATGAAGATGAAATACATACCTTTTGTAAGAGTGGTACACCCTATAGATTAAAATATTGCTCCATCTAGAGTATCCAATTTAATGGATCCTTGCCATCAAGCTTCATCATATCGAATTTTCTTGATATTAGGAGCTCGATCTTGAAATGACTATAACTCTATAATTTCATCTCTTCCAATTCTGAAATAGCGACCTGGAGTAGCCCTCTGTGTCCCCTTTCCAATGTCAACAATCTGATCGAATTTAGATTCTCCAAGGCAGAGTTATGCACAATCTCCAAAGATTACCCGATTATAGACCTTTCTAGAAAAGCTAACTTGTATGAAGTTTCACGTCTCATTGCTTCGACCGTTGGCCCCAAAAAATATATACAAGAAACTACAATTTTTCCTCTTTCTGTACCTTCTTAAAAAATTTCAATTCGATGCCCAGACACAAAGTTATGATGTTTTCCCCATGTCACCTATTTGGAATGTAATTCACGAGTCTGCAAAAATAACAATTTCCTCAAATTATATCTCCTCAAATATAGTGCAAAAAGATTTGAAATTTGG
Source organism: Pinus taeda (assembly GCA_000404065.3). Lineage (NCBI taxonomy): Eukaryota > Viridiplantae > Streptophyta > Pinopsida > Pinales > Pinaceae > Pinus > Pinus taeda. Next base: position 6,244 of record APFE031756859.1, on the reverse strand, counting down.
ACATCACGTTCGGTGCGATTTCTTCTCAAATGATTTTTTTTGTGCTTCTGAAACATTGAAGAAAACAAGTTATAATGAAAATGCCATGATGATCTCTTTGGAGTGGTGAAACCCTAGAATCCATAGCTCTAATACCAAATGTTATGAAACCAGCTCAAAAAAATAGAAAAGATAGATCAACACCTTAGAATTCAACCTCTTCAAGGGGGAAACCTCCTTTACACTACATAAATGAACAAGTCCTTGATGATACAAATGAAAAGACCTCCTTTCTATATATAGGAGTCTAAGGGGTCATAATATAATCAGAGCCGACATAACAATAATAATATAAGGGCACAATAATAACAATAGTGGTCTTTTATATGGCACAATAGTAACAATATAAGCACTACATGGGTACATAAATATAATAAGAAGGTTGTACTAATAACAATAAGGTGTTACTCTAGTAGTATATGGGCCTAACACTAAACCCCAAGCCCTAAACCCTAAACAATAAACCCTAAGAATTTGATAACATATTAAGAATAATTTTGTAACTTTTATTTAAGTGTTTATTAAAAGAATTTACTGAAGTGTTATAAACCCTAAACCATAAACACAAAACCCTAAGCTCTAAACCCCAAACTCCAAACTCTAAACCCTAAACCCTAACAATTTTATAACATTTTAAACATTGTTTGGTAACTTTTATTTAAGTGTTTAATAAAATCATTTTCCAAAATGTTGTAGACCCTAAACATTAAACCATAAACCCTATATCCCAAACCCTAAACCCAATCCTATCATTTTACAACATTTTAAAAATTATTTTGAAACTTTTATTTAAGTGTTTATTAAGAAAATTTAATAAAGTATAATAAATCCCAAACCCTAGCCTCTAAAACCCAAACCACAAACCATAAATAATAAACCCAAAGTCCTAAATCTTAAAGCCTAAAACCCAAACCGTGAACATTAAACCCTAAACCGTAAGCATTTTATAACAATTTAAGAAGTATTTTTTAATTTTTATTTAAGTGTTTAATTTTTTTTTAAGGGTTTACTAAAGTGTTA
>APFE031756854.1:46398-57988 GCA_000404065.3 Pinus taeda | reverse complement strand
ATTATTGTGATCAGGATCTTGACAACTTAATCTCCAAACAAATCTATTTTTATATTTTAATCATTATTTTTAGAGTTCCTTTAAAATGATTTTTTTATGCTAAACTATATAAATTTTATAGTAGGTTCTAGAGACCTTGATCTCCATCTATATCTACTTTTTATATTTTAATTACTATATCTAAAATTTAATCGAGATTTATTTTATTGACACGTCAGTGTTTAACATATGAGTGGTCGATTCCACCTGAGAGGTATTTGTTTCTGTGGAAACTTTCTGCTTTAATTGAATCCACCACTAACACAATTAGTGAGGCTTGAAATTTGGCATGCTAATGCAGTTGTGTTGCAGCAAATCGGCACCGGCGTTTGAGGAAGAAAGGTATGGCTAACATTTACATCTATTTTGCTCATCCAAGTGATGGATTCCATGCCATTTCCATTTCCTTAGAACAGTACTGAAATACTGGTGTTAAAATTATCTTGGAAACGAGAAAGATTGTTGACAGCATTATCCGTGGCGCTGGGGCCTTTCTGTGTGGTCGCTTTCGTTTGAGCACCTCTCAGGATAATGGAGCGGCAGCGCCATCGTCTACCCATCATAATAGACGATAATCGACCCATCTTAATAGAGGCTCCTGGTTTTATCAGAATCTACAACGACGGATCATTTAGCCGATTGGTTGACAGAGAAACAGCTCCAGTTCCCTCTTCGACGAGGAGAAAGAAGGAGTGGCATCCAAGGACGTGGTCATTGACCCTCAAACAGGCGTCTTCGTTCGTATCTATCTCCCTCGCCTGGAGGTCACGAGTGGTGAACAAAAGGTCCAGTGCTTGTATACGCTGACGGAGGCGGTTTCTGCATCGGATCGGCCGCCTCGCCAATTTATCACCGCTATCTAAATAGCAGTAGTCTATAACGAGACTTTTTGAAAGTTTTTCCGGCGGATTTTTCCGGTCAAAATCCGGCAGCAATTCATTGGAATCCCAAGTTTGATAGCTAGTTTCTGCACAATCAATGGCTCCTAGGAGTTTTTAAGGGCGCTGAATCCAAATATACAGTTAAAAAACCATTTTAATGGCTAAAAATCAAAATTTAACCTCATTTCTTCTGCCGGATTCCGTCACCGAAATTTCCAAAAAATCGCATTATAGACCAGTCCTATCTAAATGCAGAGGCCAAGGTTATTTGTGTGTCGGTGGATTACAGGAAAGCGCGCGAGCATCTCCTTCCTGCTTGTTATGACGATTGTTTCGGTGCTCTCGAATGGCTTGACCGCCAAGCACTGGCACTGGAGGGGGTGTCTGTGGATCCGTGGCTCGCTTCACACGCAGATTTCAGCAACGTTTTCTTGGCAGGTGACTGTGCTGGTGCCAACATCTTGCACCAGGTGGGCGTCCGTTCTAGTGGAAGCAGTTGGGATGGGGTACGTTTGCAAGGAGCCATTCTGGTTCACCCATTATTTGGGGGACATGACCGAATTGGGTGCGAAACGCTGCTGGAGAGGAGGTGCGGGCTTATAATACATTGATTGACCTGATATGGAGTTTCTCTCTCCGCGACTCCGGGAACCACCCTTTTCGCAACCCACTTGGATACTCGACTCCGCCTCTGTCCACTCTGGTGCATCCTCGAACGCTGGTGTTTGTGGCACTGAAGGATCACCTGAGAGATCGGGGTATTTTGTATTGCGAGTCCATAAAAAATGCCGGTAAAGATGCCGAACTGGTTATGACGGAAGGCGAAGGCCACGTGTTCCATCTCTTCAATCCCAAATCTGAGAATGCGTCCCTCATGTTGGAACGCATTTCGGATTTCGTTCATTCGCCCTCTGATCACCCAAACGTACAGCTTTCATTTACGACGTGCGTTTCTGAGATGGTGGTAAAAGAAAACTAAAATAAATCTGTGATGGATTTGTTTTCGTTGGGTGGGGAGAAGTTCGGTGCTTTAGAGAGATTTGTGTATATATACATAGCTGAGATATTATAGATACGTGGGATATTATATGTATGTACTGATTTCCATGCCCCCTGTTTATGTATTTATCTTTACCTTCTTTCGTATTCGAAAGGCGTAACCTCTTATTTTCTCTTACATAAATTTTGCAATTTCTACACCGGTCATTATGATTTGGGCATAATTTCAACCTCTATGCTTATCAAAAAGCAATTCTCGGTCCTTATTATAATTTCAACATAACATCAAGAGAGAAACGGAGTTGTCGTAATATGGTTTCAGGGTCCCAGGACATAACGCAAGCGACCACAGTTGCTCAAACGAAAGAAAGCAAGTATAACGCGACTTTTTGAAAGTCTTTCCGGGGGATTTTTCCGGTCAAAATCCGGCAGCAATTCATTGGAATCTCATGTTTGATAGCTAGTTTCTGCACAATCAATGGCTCCCAGGGTTTTTCAGGGCGCTGAATCCAAATATGCAGTTAAAAAACCATTTTAACTGCTAAAAATCAAAATTTAACCTCATTTCTTCCGCCAGATTCCGTCACCGGAATCTCCAAAAAGTCACATTATAGACAACTCCAAATCAAAATAGAAACGGAGTTGACTTTTTAGATTTTTCGATATATATGGATTTGTCACTCTGAAAAAAAAATCCAAAAAAAAACTTTAAAAAACACTAAAAACAACTCGAAAGAAACTTTTATCATGATGGATAGGTGTGTTTAGCAATATTCACGCAAATGCCGTATTGTTTTACCTCCTTCCACCGTATTTGCTTTTTATCAGCAATTTGTCGAAGGAAAGAAGTTAGGCATCATTTTCTATATTTGTTATAAACAATTTTCATGTATAAAAAAAAGGCTGGAAAAAAAAACCAAATTTGGCTGTTTGATTCGTATATCCATAATTAGGCAAAAATCCGATTCGGTGGACAGGACATGTAGTTTATGGTTTGCTTGCTTTCCTAACACTAGATCGGGTTCAGAGTTTAGGCATATCCACATGAGGGTGGCCGCTAAAGCCAAAATAAAGGGCGGTAGTAACTTTTTGATTTTCATATATTTTAAGTGTTTAATTTTTAAATACATATTAATTAATAAATAATTGAGATAGATTTTAAAATTAAGAGTGATTTTACGTGAAGTTCAAAAAAATAAGTTTGTGGTTATTTTGGAATTGTAATTTTAAAATTGTTTATATTTGTTAAAATTAATAGAAATTATTCAAATTCAAAAATTAATTGAAAGAAAATAAGTAAATGAAATGGCTACTACATTAAAAAGCTATATATTTCTCAATGTTTAACATGTATACTGTAGAATTTTTTTCGAATTGAAAAAAATTCATTCAAATTTTTAGGATCTTATCGAATTCTAATCCGAATTAGAACTTGCTAACTATGTAGTAAAACATTGCTATAAGTTTCAATTTTTGAATTGTTAAAATTATTATGGTTATATGAGAAAGTTACAATTCAACATATTTTCACATTTGATCCTTTGGGCCAAGGGATTGGTGCATTTAAACACTATAGCATTGAGTAAGAGGTAAAAAGAGGACATTTGAGCAACAGCCTCTCAAATTCGAACTTGATAACACACGTGGGTTTACTGCAAATCGATTCCAAACACTAAAACTCCAGAGGCAGGTGTTTATGTAGTAAACCTTGCTCTCAGTTTCTTCGTAGTCAATGCCTTCCTTTTGTGAATACCCCTTTGCTACCAATCTAGCTTTTAATTTATCTATGGTTCCATCTACATTCATCTTGGGTTTATACAACCATTTACAACCTATGGTTTGTTTCCCTTCAGGAAGTTCAACCAGCTCCCAAGTGTTGTTTCTGATTATACATTCATATTCCTATTCCATAACAGTTTTCCATTCACTACATTCATTTGCTTCCTTATAACTAGAAGGTTCAACAACATTCATTATACTAGTTATAAAAGCATTTTCCCTATAACTTGCTGGCAACTAAGCTTTTCGACATGATCTCTTGAGTGGTGGGGTAGCTTCAAACCTTGTTTGATCATCATTTTCTAGACTTGGCTTGATAGCTACATCATCTTCTTTCCCTTCCTGTTGCTGCTACTCATTGTTGTCACCTGCTTCATAACTTCCTTCTTCCACCAACAAGGGATGTGTCATTCTTCCTTAGCACTCTCACGGCTTCCATCATTAACCTGCTCATGAAACACTACATCACTGCGCGCAAACACTTTATGAGTAGAGGGATTAAACAGTTTGTAATACTTGAATTTTGTACAATAGCCAACAAAAATACATTTGATGGCCTTTGAGTGAAGTTTCTTTCTATCTTCCCTTGGGATATGAGTAAAGGATTTGCTTCCAAAAACTCTCAAATTCTTAACTGCACACTTGAAACCAAATAAAGCTTCGAAAGGAGTTTTGAAATATAAACTTCTTGTTGGACTCCTATTCTTTAGATACACTATAGTATTAATTGCTTCAGCCCAAAAGCTGTTAGAAAGATTCTTTCCTTTCAACATACTGCGAGCACACTCCATAAGTGTTTTATTCTTCCTCTCCGCAACCCTGTTTTGCTAAGGAGTGTGGGGTACTGTAAACTGCTATTGTATCCCATTATATTTTCAATATTTCAGTACATAAGCTTTCTTGTACTCTCTCCCTTGATCCGAGCATAGAATCCTGATGCATTTACCTGTCTGTTTTTCAACCATACTTTTGAACTCCTTGAAATATTAAGAAGTGTTTCTTTTCTTCTTGAGTAAATACACCCAAGTAAATCTAGTACAGTCATCAATAAATAATAAAAAATAATATGCACCGCCTAATGATCTTATCTGCATAGGCCCGCATAAATCTGTGTGTACTAGATTGAGTGTATTTCTCTTCTTTCTATGAGGATTCACAAGAAATTAATCTCTGTGCAACTTTCCCAATGCACATGCATCACAATCAATATGAGAAGATTTTGAAACAGGAAGACCTTTGACCATACCTCCTTTATATAAAAGCAGCAAATCATTGAGGTTAGTATGGCCGAACCTCTAGTGACATAAGTCCATTGTAGTCATGGTAGATGATGCCAACGCCTGATGTGGTGCACTTTTCACATTTAACTTGTACAATCCTCCCACATGAATACCTGATGCAATAGGCTTCATAGAATCCAACAGGTCTTTAATGACACAATATGATTTATAAAACTTTACTTTGAGGTTCTGATCAGTCATAGTAGAAACAAAGATCAGATTCATTTTGATCCTGGGTACATACATAACATTATGGATATGTCTAATATTTCCATCAGGAAAAACAACAAGAATATTACCATAACCTTTGATTTGGTACCCTCTATCATCGCCAAGATAGATGTTTGCTCCACTACTGGTCTCTTCGAAGTTTTCAAAACACTGTCCATTCCCTGTCATGTGGATGGATGCACCTGAGTCGACAAACCAAGTATCTGTTTCATCCTCCTTAGTTGAAAGTGCAGAGTCAGATATGAATAGACTGATGTTTTGACTCTATTCCTCATTAGTAAAATGACCTACATGCTGCTGATGTCTCTTCCAACCTTTATCAAACTTTTTTTCATACAATATCTGGCTATATGGCCAGTTCTACGACAATAAAAACATTTGGTCGCAAAGTCATTTCTATTGAAAGATGTACCTTAAGGTGAGGGAATCTTTCTCTATGGGGTTGTGCTGCTCTTCTGTGCTGCATTTGGCTTTCCTCTGAAGGGCTTCTTCTTTTCCATTAAGGCCAGATCTAAACTCTGGGGTTTATGAGTCAGTGTTCTTTCCTCCTCTTGCATGAGGATCCCTATCAATTCTTCAAACGCAGGGGCTTTTTCTCTTGCATTCAAGCCAGTGATGAACATTTTATACTCGTCAGTCATACCATTCATGGTAATCGTGACCAGATTTGTATCTGACATAGTTGCACCGATATCTCCTAGCTTGTTCTTCAGCTCCTTGATCCACAAAATGAGTGCTAGAACTATCTCATTCTCCTCCATCTTGATGGAGAGAATCTTTCTCTTCAAGAACAATAGTCGATTGGTGTGCTTGACCTCATAGAGATCCTTGAGCATCTTCCAGATCTCTGGTGTAGTCTTACAATCACGAATATGGGGATAATGCAATCTTTGGCTGATAATTTCAGGAGCATTCTCGCCTTAGTTTCCTGCTTGTCCCAGTCTTTGAATGTTTTTGTTGTTCCTCCCGCAATGAGGTTTAGCTTCACCTCATCATTTTTCACAATCGTCTATGCATTGTGCCCCTCAAGCAGGGTTTGTAGTCTGAATTTCCAACCAAAGTAATTGGATCCATCCAGCTTGTTGTTTTCATTGAAGTAAACTTTAGCTATTTGATTATTCATCTTGAATGAATAAAAATTTCAACCTCAATAATTAAAAAAAAAACCAAACCCCAAACTCTTAAAAAAATAAACTGCGAAGTACAAGATCCACAACAAAAACTGAGCTCGTGAAAAACCCCTCTTTTTCTTTAATTAAAGAACTTGAATTCTTAAATAAAGAATTTAAATAAAAAACTTAGAAAAAAAAACTCATATTCCTTCTTAAAGAATAATCGCCCCTTTCCTTTAAAAGAATCACATGAATTCTTTTCCTTTAAAAAAAACTTACCCCTCTTAATAATCATGAGAGGAACATTAGATTATTATAGCCCCTCTTTAAGTAAAAAATTTAAAAAAAATTCACGATGTGTGAACGATTCTCTTATGCACCATACGCTTTCCACGGTGCACCATTAACAGTGAAAATACCTCCAAATCTAATGGGATTAAAACATGACTAGAATTCAAAACACAGTCCTCAAAAAGAAAAATGCAATCCTCCTATGGCTGATCAGATCCGCGGCCAATCAACAACAAGAATCCTCCACACCTCCGCTGCGCAGGTCTCCTTCACATGCCACCCGCAATAATTAAAGCCTTTATCAACAAATCATCAAATCAGGCATCCAACGCACCCTTCTGAGACCGCAGTGTACCACACAAACACATGCAGCAAATGCATGCAAAGACAGAAGGAAAAAATGAATCAATCTTTTCATCTTTCATGGTATACAAATTAGGGTTGTTCGTACTTCTGTTGTAACCAAGTTATAGAAAAAATGAATCAATCTTTTCATACCAAGACCTGGGTGCTTGCTTTCATCCATATAGAGCTTTTTTTAATGTACAAACTAAATTTTCTTTTCCTTTCTGGACAAACCCCTCAAGTTGCTCTAGATAAACCTCTTTTTTCAATTCCCCATTTAAAAATGCATATTTTACATCTAGTTGGTGAATCATCCAATGTTTCTTAGCGTTGAAAAATATGCAACAAGAAATATTAAATTTAGAATGTGCTAAAAATAGGACTCCTAAAAATAGCATTTATAAAAATAGTAGTTTGGCCAATTAGGTCATTGGCCACATTGGGTGAGAGGTGAAACCTCTAAAAATAGAATGTTCTAAAAATAACATTTTTGCGTTCCTTCCTATTTTTAGCAGTTCCTGGTCTAATTATAGGAAGTAAAAAAGAATTTGGTCTTAACAACAGTTTAAAATATTAATTAATTAATCTCCATGAGTTAATTAATTATGGAAAATTAAACTTGAAGTCTTTGTAAGATCATGCAATTATTTTCTCCCTTGATTTAGGAATTTATCCCTTGATTAAAGGAGATAAGGTTCAGTTCTATAACGAGATAACCAGTTGACTTAGCTCTAAGTAGTCAAGTCCAATTAGATTATTTTAATAAGTTGTTAAAATAATAAAATATAGTTTGTTAACGCTTGCATGCATGTGACAACTATTATTTTAGATAACTCAGAATTCACTCATGCATAACTGTTGCATGCCAGTTTTGTCAGAGACCCAGTTGAGATCAGATGTGGGACAATGTACTATTAGATGCTAAGATATTTCTAGTAAGTATTCCTTGCATGGAGAAGGATCTATTATAGGAGATTAGAGGACTTGTGTCCTATATATTGAGGCCTAGGTAGTCCATGATTTTCATCTTTTCATTGAAGATCATCAGAGTACAGAGAGAGCAGGATAGCTATTGAGTGTATTCTTTTTGTATTGGGAAGAGGATTTCCACTTGATTGATAATACATGGTTAGGGTTTTATGCTGGTGCTTTCCCCTAGATATATCTTGTGTTATGTGTGTTTGATTTCTCCATGTCAGTTATATGTGTTCTTATTGATGTTGCTCATGGTTGATTAAGCTTCCGCTAAATTGTTTGTAGAAGTAAATAAAGTGTTTTTCTTTAGTACATTGCATTACTAGATTGATCTACAGCTGGAAAATTTCTAAATGGTATTCGAGCTAGCTGATTTGTATGAAATTTTCTACATGGTATCAAAGCTAGCTAATTTGTAGAAAAATTCTACAAAGTTCTGCATGGTATCAGAGCACAAGTGATCAAGGAGAGAACAGTATACTAATAGGAGATTTCAAAGTTTTGAGTTTTGGGCTGGGAGTTTGTAGAGCAGATCTGAAAATTTCTATACAAAATTTTTAGAAATAAATAGCAGATTTGGATTCCTTGCAGAAAAATTCCCAAAATAAAAATAACAAAAATCAGACGAATTGGAGTTTGGATGAGGGAGATATCGCTGATTTAAAATTAGCACTTTTCTAGAAAATTTCGTGACGACGGGAAAGTGGAAATAGATTGGTGTGCTAGCTAAGAACCTGTATGCACTTGAGGTGCAAGATGCATGCAAAGCCTTGAGGAGAAAGGCAAAGGTTAGATACTTGGTGGTTGAGAGGGAGAGTAAACTACCTCTCAACATGCAGAGCTAGAAGAAGTCTCAGACAATAGTGGAGGAGCCACGATTGGTGAAACAGTTTTAGGAGGTTGTGGAGTAGCCATAACAGGGGAAGCTAAATGGAGATCAAGTAGAGACATCTACTCATGTAGAGACCTTTAGTAGGAGGAAACTTCGAGCGAGGTGGGCTGAGGGATCACATGAAGCCATACTTCCAGGTAGGAGGTGGGGCGATATAGAGTGACTTTCCTAAGGAGGAGGGGAAAGATCCTTGAGGTAACCATCCTCTTGGATGAGACCTTGCTACAGGAGCCCCGATGAGGAATATCAGGAACTGACTGATTGGGTAGAGATAGATGCAGATGGAGCGACAGAGAGAGCGATAGTGCAAGGAATCCCAGGACGACGCATAGCTAGCAAGCTGCAGCAATGCGAGAGGCACATGTGTTTTGCACAATGCTAGGTGGCATAGAGAGGTGTGCAATGGTGCGAGATGCATGGAAATGTTGCAGTAGCGTAGATGTCAGAGAAGGAGCACTTGTCAGCAGTAGGTAGAGCTCCAACATCAGAGTATGTTCCTAGCCCAACAGAGTAGTCAGTTGGGAGTGTTTTTGTTCCAAGTGTTGTTGGAGCAAGTGAAATGGGTAGATGTATTGCATGCAGAACATTCCAGAGTTACAGGATCGGGTTTGAGAGGAAGCCTTTATTGTTGAAAGGGAGTGTTGAAAAATGTGCAACAAGAAATGTTAAATTTAGAATGTGCTAAAAATAGGACTCCTAAAAATAGCATGTCTAAAAATAACAATTTGGCTTGTGAGGTCATTGGCCACATTGGGTGAGAGGTGAAACTGCTAAAAATAGAATGTTCTAAAAATAGCATTTTTGGGTCCCTTGCTATTTTTAGTAGTCCCTGGTCTAACTATAGGAAGTAAAAATGAGTTTGGTCTTAACATCAGTTTAAAATATTAATTAATTAATCTCCATGAGTTAATTAATTATGGAAAATTAAACTTGAAGTCTTTGTGAGATCATGCAATTATTTTCTCCCTTGATTTAAGGAATTTATCCCTTGATTAAAGGAGATAAGGTTTAGTTCTATAATGAGAGAATCAGTTGACTTAGTTCTAAATAGTCAAGTCTAGTTAGATTATTTTAACAACTTGTTAAAATAATAAAATATAGTTTGTTAATGCTTGCATGCATGTGACAACTATTATTTTAGATAACTGAGAATTCACTCATGGATAACTGTTGCATGTCAGTTCTATCAGAGACCTAATTGAGATCAGATGTGGAACAATGTACTATAAGATGCTAGGATATTTCTAGTAAGTATTCCTTACATGGAGAAAGATCTATTATAGGAGATTGGAGGACTTGTGGCCTATATATTGAGGCCTAGGTAGTCCATGATTTTTATCTTTTGTTTGATGATCATCAGAGTACATAAAGAGCAGGATAGCTATTGAGATGATTCTTTTTGTATTGGGAAGAGGATTTCCACTTGATTGATAATACATGGCTGGGGTTTTATGCTGGTGCTTTCCCTTGGATATATCTTGTGTTATGTGTGTTTGATTTCTCCATATCAGCTATATGTGTTCTTATTAATGTTGCTCATGGTTGATTAAGCTTCCGCTAAATTGTTCGTAGAAGTAGATCAAGTGTTTTGCTTTAGTACATTGCATTACCAGGTTGATCTATAGGTGGGAAATTTCTACATGGTATTGGAGCTAGCTGATTTGTAGAAAATTTTCTACATGGCATGAAAGCTACCTGATTTGTAGAATAATTCTACAAAATTATACACTTAGTAGCTAGAGCAATCAATATTCTGATAGTATTTAGCTTAGCTATGGGGTAAAAGGTTTCTTCGTAGTCAATGCCTTCTTTTTTTGAATAGCCCTTTGCTACTAATCTAGCTTTTAATTTATCTATGGTTCCATCTACATTCATCTTGGGTTTATACAACCATTTACAGCCTATGGTTTGTTTCCCTTTAGGAAATTCAACCAGCTCCCAAGTGTTGTTTCTGATTATAGATTCATATTCCTTTTCCATAATAATTTTTTATTCACTACATTCATTTGCTTCCTTATAACTAGAAGGTTCAACAACATTCATCATACTAGTTATAAAAGCATTTTCCCTATATCTTGCTGGCAACTAAGCTTTTCTACGTGATCTCTTGAGTGGTGGGGTAGCTTCAAACCTTGTCTGATCATCATTTTTTAGACTTGGCTTGACAGCTACATCATCTTCTTTCCCTTCTTACTGCTACTACATCTGTTGCTACTGCTCATTGCTATCACCTGCTTCATCACTTCCTTCTTCCACCAACAAGGGACGTGCCATTCTTCCTTAGCACTCTCATGACTTCCATCATTAACCTGCTCATGAAACACTACATCTCTGCTCGCAAACACTTTATGAGTAGAAGGATTAAGCAGTTTGTAATCTTTGAATTTTGTACAATAGCTAACAAAAATACATTTGATGGCCTTTGAGTGAAGTTTCTTTCTATATTCCTTTGGGATATTAGCAAATATCAACGTAAACTTTGAAACAGGAACTGATACTATTACCTGTTTTGTAGAGATAGCAAAAAGGTGACCCGATTTTGAAAAGGGGTGATGCAGAACATGCTTTTTTTAGAGCATAGTTTTTGACACTTTAATTTTTTTATGTACATTGCGTTTTAGAATGGTAGTGATTTTCATGCTGATTTAAAAAAGTGGTTATTCTGCATCACACCCTTTTTTTAAAAGGTCTATTTTTTTACTTTAAATTTTCTAATGTATGAAATGTAAATAATTATTTTGTAAATTTAATAATTTTGGAAGTGGT
>APFE031756854.1:686-35987 GCA_000404065.3 Pinus taeda | reverse complement strand
AGGTATGGTAAATTAATAAAAATAAATAAATGAAAAGTATGGTAAATAAATAAAACATTTTTTATATTTACTCCATAAGTCACCTTATATACATGCAAGGATGTAAAAAAATAAAAATATAAGTAAAGTGGAGATATGGTAAATAAATAAAACGTCTTTTATACTTACTCAAAAGGTATGTAAATAAATAAAAATATAAATAAACAAGACGTATGGTAAATAAATAAAACCTCTTTTTATATTTAGTCCATAACCCTTATTCTATTTATGAAGGCTCAAGAAAGAGGTTTTATTTAAGTGAATTCTATGGGCCAAATACCATATTTGTAAAAGAGGTATGGTAAATTAATAAAAATATAAATAAATAGAGGTATGGTAAACAAATAAAACATTTTTTTATATTTACTCCATAAGTCACCTTATGTTTACGAACACTCAAAAAATGCGTTATATTTAGGTGAAACCTATGGGAAAAATACTATGGGACAGATACCATGGACTAGATTGTTATTAATACCAGGCAAAAAAACATTATTAACCCTAATATTAGTATTAATTATAAAAATTAAAATGGCACATGGTATTGACCCATGGTATTCACCAAAATGGCACATGGTATTGACCCATGGTATTGACCTGGAATGTAGCTTATTTAAATGGGGGAATTAAACCAGCATAGATCCATCTTTGCTATGGATCTACTAACCCCTGAGAGGGATCAAATATTTTTTCACTCTCAAGAGCAAAAATGGATGTTGTAATTTAACGTATGTTAAACATTTTAGCTTTTTTAAAATAAAAAATAAAATAAAAATCAACTATTAATTTTTATAAATTACTAATAGTAATTTTTAAGCTCCAGGTTTTGTAACCTGGTATTGACCATGGTATACAAAGATCTTAAAGATTTATATTGAGTAAAATATTCGCATGCCTGGTGGAGATTCGCCAAAATAATATACATAATATATATTGATAATCACCTTCCATTTTCCTATATCATGGAGACTCGCCCATTTATTATACATATAAATTTATTGGGGGGGGGGGTTTAAATTTTCCCGCTTCCGAACTTTATCAAACTTTTTTTTCATACAATATCTAGCTATATGGCTAGTTCTACCAAAATAAAAACATTTGGTCACAAAGTCATTTCTATTGAAAGACGTACCTTGAGGTAAGGGAATATTTCTCTGTGGGGTTGTGCTGCTCTTCTGTGCTGCATTTGGCTTTCCTTTGAAGGGATTCTTCTTTGCCATTAAGGCTAGATCTCAACTCTGGGGTTTATGAGTCAGTGTTCTTTCCTCCTCTTGCATGAGGATACCTATCAATTCTTCAAACACGGGGGCTTTTCCTCTTGCATTCAAGTGATTGATGAACATCTGATAGTCGTCAGTGATACCATTCATGGTAATCATGACCAGATCTGTATCTGACATAGCTTTATTGATATCTCCTAGCTTGTTCTTTAGCTCCTTGATCCACGAAATGAATGCTACAACTGTCTCATTCTCCTCCATCTTCATGGAGAGAATCTTCCTCTTCAAGAACAACAGTCGATTTGGTGTTCTTGACCTCATAGAGATCCTTGTGTGTCTGCCAGATCTCTAGTGTAGTCTTGTAATCAAAGATATGGGGATAATGCAATCTTTGACTCACAATTTCAGGAGCATTCTCGCCTTAGTTTCCTGCTTGTCCCAGTCTTTGAATGTTGTTGTTGTTCCTCCTGCAACGAGGTTTGGCTTCACCTCATCATTTTTCACAATCGTCCATGCATTGTGTCCCTCAAACACAATTTGCAGTCTAAATTTCCAACCAAAGTAATTGGATCCATCCAGCTTGTTGTTTTCATTGAGATAAGCTTCTGCTACTTGATTATTCATCTTGAATGAATAAAAACTTCAATCTCAATAATTAAAAAAAAAAAAACAAGCCCTAGTCTCTTAAAAAAATAAACTACCAAATACCAGATCTACAACAAAAACTAAGCTCAAATCTCCTTTTTTTAGTCACCCCCTTTTTCAAGTGAAAAACCCTGTTTTTCTTTAATTAAAGAACTTGAATTCTTAAATAAAAAATTTAAATAAAAAACTTAAAATAAAAACCTCATATTCCTTCCTAAAGAATAATCACCCCTTTTCCTTAAAAGGATCACATGAATTCTTTTCCTTTAAAGAAAAAACACTTACCCCTCTTAATAATCGTGAAAGGAACACTAGATTATTGTAGCCCTTCTTTACATAAAAAACTTAAAAAATTTCACGTAGTGTGAACCATTCTCTTATGCACCATATGCTTTCCATGGTGCACCATTAATAATGAAAATACCTTCAAATCTAATGGTATTCAAGCATGACTGGAATTCAAAATGCAGTCCTCAAAATGAAAAACGCAATTCTCCCATGGTTGATCAGATTTGCAGCCAATCAACAACAAGAATCCTCCACGCCTCCGCTGCGCAGGTCTCCTTCACATGCCACCTGCAATAATTAAAGCCTTTATCAAAAAATCATTAAATCATGCATCCAATGCACCCTCCTGAGACTGCAGCGTACCACACGAACACACACAGCAAATGCATGCAAAGACAGAAGAAAAAAACGCAGCCTTTGGCCCTCACAAGGTCATCACGATTTTCCTCCAAGCCCTCACGCGGATCTGCAAATAAAAAATCACGTAAGGCTTGACAGTGAATCAACGATTTTCTCCTTAAAATCCGCACTGATTCCGCCTAAATCGGGCTAGCATCGGGGATAGGCTTCCTCAACCCTAAGCTCTGATACCATGTTAAAATGAGATGCTTGAATTAATAAATAAAGCTCACTGGTCAGTTCTACAAAGGAGAGTATGAACTAGGAGAGTCAGCTCTACAAAGGTGAGTATGAACAAGGAGAGTCTGGCTCTCAATAACACTTTTGACATTGTTAAACACACATGGGAAACCACAAATAGGAAAGATAAAACATGACAGTACAATTTTTATTAACAACAGATATACATTTATAGTACATATTGTGATCGTTGGGTTTCACCTCCCAAGGTCTCTTGGACTCCTTTTGTCCATTCGGCTTCCACACTAACCCATTGAGGATTAGGTGTCCAACATTCCCCCCCTTAATCCAAAGGGTTATGTATGAGTCCAAGAAGAGAGCTGTAATACAAAATGTGCAAAAATGCATGGCAACACTAGTATGAATGTGCTCTCTAAAATGTTGGTATAAAGGGCGGTGGTTTAAGGATGACTACCAACACTGAAACGCTTAGTGCAGTTCCTGAAACTCTTCCAAAACTAGCAAGAAGATGAAGTCATCTGCTAGAGGAAGTGCTCCTATTGTTTTGAAGAGGGAAACCTTCAACCAATAAAGGGAGGTCTCACCCCACATAAAAGGAAGAAATTCATCCTCAAAAGGGAAGTCTCAGCCTGTGATGGTTTAAGGATGACCAACAACTCTGGAATGCTTAATGCAATTCCTGGAACTCTTCCAAAACTGGCAAGAAGCTGGAGTCTTCTGCTAGAGGAAGTGTTCTCAATTTTGTTCTTGGAATTATTCCGAAGCTGGCAAGAAGCTGAAGTCTTCTGCTAGAGGAAGTGTCCCAGATTACCGATTGAAGGCATGTTCATGAGCATCTTTGTCTCTGGCTACAACTCTGAAACTGATGTGGCAGGTTATGGCTCAAGCTCACTTGATGTGACTTTGAAGCTTGTAGATGACTATCATTTCCCCCCTTGTCAGATACAAGGTGAGATGATGAAGAAAACTCAACTGCAAGACTGTTCAATACTCTGGAACAAGTTCTAACATGTGTTTGGAATATCTTCTTGGATATTGATGCCCATTGCCAAGAAGCGATCCATCCAAGATGAATCTTTGTTCTTGCAGGAAGTTTTTTTTGAAGCATCTATGTGAATAATGGGTGGTTTTATGACAGTGCTTACATGGATGAAGATCAAAACAGTGATCTTTCAGATGGCCAACTCAGTCACAGTGTTGGCATTTTACAATCTCCTGTTGTTGTTGCTACTGTAGAAGAGGGGCAAAATCTAGAACAGTTGGATGTGAACTGTCATGAAGGAACCCAACACTCTGAAATTGAATGGGCTTTGAGTAGTCTAGAATATGAAAGGACAAGTCCTTGTCATATCCAAGACCAATTCTGTGCTTGTTGTGGACAAGCTATTCCCCAGGTCTAATGATGGGCTTGGGAAGTGCAGACTGAGTTTCTGCATCTGCATGTACAATTGCTGCTTTATTGGGCACTAGATCTGAATGAACTTTATCAATATTGTCTTGCTGTTTATGGGAGTATGTTTCATTGTTCTGAACAGAAACAGGTTCAGAGTGATGACTCCTCTGTTTTAATTCTTCTTGCTGAAGCTAAGTTTTGAGCTGCAAAAATTCTATCTTCTCTTATGCAATTTGTAGACATGTCTCAATTTCTGAGAGAGAGCCTTTGCTGATTTGGAATGTGGCATCAATAATACTTCACCAGTTTGAGTCATTTTCTCTAATGTCAAAATTACAGTTTAAAAAACTGATTATAGCTATGGATCAATGACGAAGGAGCAACACCCATTTACAATATCTAGTCACCCTTTTTCTCCAAAGTTGATTTGAAATTTTCTTTAAGATGTTGATACATATGATGAAATGTTTGCCCTTTTGGTCAACAAAGTCAGGTTCAGTTGATGTTGCCTGTTGTAATAAGAGACCTTTTTTTTTCATGTAATATAAAAATCATTCGACAGTGATAGTAGACATGCATGAATAATCTAAGGATTATTAACAACAATATGATTCTCCTCAAATCGACAATAAATAGGGCTGGCTGTCTAGTAAACAAGGAATGTATACAACCAAAATTTTACCAAGTAGAGTATTGTTTACAAATGTCAATGATTTAATAAACCAGATCCAATATTAATCCAAATTTAACTGAGTTCTACTATTTGTAATTTTACCCTAATCTCCTGCAAACCCTATATTAACCCACAGACCTTTGAGCAATTTCAATAGGCCCCACTGCCTTCTTGAGGGTACCCGCAACCCAGAAATGTAGTATCGGTCCTCAGCACGTCTGAAACAAATCCCAATGGGTTAGATACTCTTGTTGAGAACTCGGTTGTTGTCTTGTTATGATGCGCAGCCCTAGGAGGGCCAAATATCAGGTTGCTGCTTCTAGAAAGGTTCAGTCCTTTAATTTGTGTTTATGTTGCCTCATAATACCTCAATTCGTCTAACTACGAGTAATCAACTTGACTTGAACTGCTACCAGCTTTGATGGGACAGAGAAACTTGTTCAATGCTTAGATTCAATACAAATGGTTGATATAGATCTTCATTGTTAGATTCTTTCTCATCCAACTTGAAATTGTAATAACGCAACTCAACTAGACTAGAGGGAAAACTATCGAGCAATAAGCAGTGGCTAAGGGAATCGTTACAACAACTGGTGAGCAAACGAAGTAGGCATAAGAATGCAGTCAAAGATTTAACTGGTCCAAAAGTTGGACAAGATATACCATTGATTACTTGCCTATCGAACTGCTGTACATATGGATCAAAGAATTCATTCGTTATTGTATGACGGATTGGAGCACTGGTCTTTGGATAAGAAATAGCCTCTTCAAATCTCGGTAACAAGTACTCATAGTTTCAACAAGAATATTAAATGCCTTAGCTTCATGTATTCTTCCCAACGAACAACAAAGCGATTTTGTTTCACCAGTGTGGACGATGCCCTCACTATTCTTCACGTGGCTGCTCAGTAGTTGTTTCACGAGTGCTCCCGATGTTGATTTCAGTCTCAGGAAAGTTTATCTGATATTGCTCCTTGAATTTATCTGATACTGCTCCTTGAATTTATCAATAAAATGTCTAAAAGAACCTCATCGAAATATTTTGGAGACGATGGAAATTGGAAATTAATAGATTAGCTTTGATATATATCTCTAGACTTTCAAAATATGCAACGATGACGCGATGTCTCTATAAAAAGACCAAATCGTCTTACAAGTTGTTTGCAATTGTCTTCAAATCAAATCAATTCTTGAATAAAGGAGGAAGTTTTCATGCAAGTCCTAGAAGAGAGCATGTTTGGAATGCCCAAATCTTTTTTTTTAACTCTACTATTTGTGCTACGTACATGAATGAAACAAATATTTAGCGCACTCCAGTGGCTACAAAAATTCTCAAAAGACTCACAAGGACTGTTCCATGACCATGACCTACGAGAGATGGTGCTATCTCCATACACACCTCGTAGCATCACCATTCACCCAACAACGCAGTGAATCATCAAACAATGCAGTGTATCACCAATCTATACGACGTTTGGAGGAACATTATATGAGCAGACAGGGATGTCTAGAAAATTTTGAATTCCTTTGACAACGTTGTTTTGAATTCCTTTGACATCAAAATATTGGGTAACAACACTAGTAAGTAAACTTTCGAGAGTGGTGGAGGTGTTTCTGAGTGTTACTGCAAACTTTTTATGAGCTCAAAAATAGTGCGGAGGAGACTAACATGAAATTCAGTCGAATAATGTGAATGCAAAGTGTACTGAATATATGATGGAGGATAGTATCGCATGGTTGTATGAGGAAGAAATACCAAGTAGTATAATGCTAATACGGGTTCAGGCTTGGAAACACAATTTAAAACTTACTGTGCTATTGCAGAATTAACACAATAAAGGTTCAGGTCTGCAATACCGCAACAATTAAAATCGAGAGTTAACCAACCAATGGTGGTATGTATGAAAGTGATATGTATTATAACTAGAGTATGGTGTGGAGGCAACCAGTGCGTGGGATTAAAACAAACCAACAAACATTTAGTATGTAATGGACAAGGAGTAATTCCATTAGTGGAAGAAAACTCGCATGAGTGGATGAGGTTGGATTTACATAGAAACACAATATAATGGAAGAAGGGTCCACAAATGAGAGAACTCGTAGAGGGATCCACCATGCAGAACAATAGAGCTGGTATGCGGTGTAGAGAAACAAAGGTGGTACCCGGGCAGAGTCGTATTGTGGAATGGCACACTCAATGGTATAAAAAACTAGATATAATAGGTGTTACTACACAGTAGCGCAAAAGAATTTTGTCAGAGTAGCACAGAAGCTTTTAGACAATGGATAGTGGTATATAATCGAACACTGAGGGAGCCATTCATTCATGTGGAGAGAATCGCCATTTTTCAAAGTCAGGAATTTGTGCTGGTAGAACGCTGATGTGTCAGGCTGCAAAAATGCAGAACATGGGCAGAATACACAGGAGTGCAAGTGATTTTTTTTTTTTTGAGATAGAGGATAGAGAAACCCAACACAAATTTAGTCGAGAGAGGTCAGCCAAACCATTTGTAGCATGCACACAATAATGACAGTTCTATCGCAGGAATGCAAAACTGACATGCAAAAAGAGGCCACAATTAGTGGCTCAAATTTGAGCAGGACAGAAATTCACCTACAGCTCTGATACCATGTTAAACACACATGGGCAACAACAAATAGGAAAGATAAAACACGACAATACAATTTTTATTAACAACGGATATACATTTATAGTACATATTGTGACCATTAAGTTTCACATCCCAAGGTCTCTTAGACTCCTTTTGTCCATTCGGCTTCCACACTAACCCATTGAGGATTAGGTGTCCAACAGACATTCTCAATAAACATCAAACATTATATAACACATATTTATAGGGAAGTTAGAACCATACTCTAAGAAATAAAAACTAATTCCTATTCTAAAGTCTCGTGGACCAATTCACACTATTATAGGATTCTGCATTAACTTCAACAAAGTGTTGGACTTTGATGGGCGATAATGGTGACGTTAGGGTGATGTATTATTTATTCTAATATGGACAACAGTTTCTGAAAGACTATTAGGTGTGTGGGACTGTAAAAACACAAGGATTGCATTATCGCTCTGCATGTATTCTTGGGCCAGTGGGGCCTGTGGGGGCTCTTGGCAAGACACATATCATATTTGGTTACTAGCATATTCTCTTATGGTTTTCATATTGAGAGACTTAATTGTTAAAATAGGTTAATTATTCTCGCATGAGGAGCTGAGAGAGTCAGTTAATTTAGTGTTGAGGATTGAGTATTTGAGTGTTGAGTCAAGTTGAGTTAAGCGATAGATGACTTTTAGTGTTTGGCTACATAAAGGTTAAATATTCTTCACCGGGTTCATTGTAAGAATCAAATTTTGTGTGATCAATAGAAGAGCCACATCGTGTGTGTTTTGGGTGAATTTGTGTTTTAGCTTCTCTGCGTTTCCAACAAATTCATATCAGAATTAAGGAAGGATTACAAGATGCATGGTGCCTGCAAAGTCAGTGAAAAGAAAACCCAGAAAAAAAAGAAAGACGACATTTTCTTAAATTGCCTTGAAATTTGTCACACAGTTAAAATTTGTGCGAATTTCGGACTTTACTAATACATAAAACCGCACAGTTTTCTCATTTAACAACGAATCTAGAAAATTTGTTGTTTATTGCGCAGGTTTTATACGGTTAGGAGTGCGCAGGGTTTTAATAAACGTGAGCCATACGTTGAAAGCAAAGCTTGAAAAAGTACGTAACCATGCACTAAAGGGTGTAAACAGAGCCGTTGTTTGACTCTTACTAAGTAACGGAAAAGTACACGGGCTTAATAAAGTCCCCTAAGTGTTCGTGAAAAGATTTTTACAAAGTTTAGTCTCTTAAGGTTTTCTTTAAAAGATTGATTGAGTGTGAAGAGTATTTTATGAGAATTTTTTTTAATGTTTAAAAAAAAAAATTAACAAGTTTTTAAAAAAGTAATTATAAAGTGTTTATATAAATATTTTATATTAAGAATAATCGAGGGTTAATTTATAAGGATATTTTTTTTAAAAGAAGAGTTTTGTGAGTTTATAAAAAACAAAAATTTAGGGTTTTGAAGAAAGAAGTTTTTTTCAAATTCTCAATTCTCACCGTTTACACGGAAAGATTATGATGTGTGGGATATTAATATGGTGACCACTTTGCAGGCTCACGATGTTTAGGATTACGTTCATCTTGGGTTTTCAAAACCCAAATATGAAGTAGCAGAATGAGCTCTCAATAATACAAAGAAGGAACAATGGAAGCAAGACAAGAAGAAGAATGCACAAGCATTGCAGCTTCTCCACTAGGAAGTGGACCAACCAGTGTTCCAGAAAATTATGATCACGTCTTCAGCAAAAGTAGCATGGGATACTTTGGTGACAAACTATACAGGTATGGCCAAAGTCAATACTGTTAAGTTAAAAAATACTAGGAGAGATTTTAAAAGTTTGCAGATGAAGGAGACAAAGGACATCAATTCTTTCATGAATCAGGTCATAACTATTGTAAATCAGTGAAATATTTATGGTGAAGAAATTAAAGATCAAACAATCATTGGGAAGGTCCTCAAATCTTTGTCTACTAAATTTGATGTTGTGGTAACAGCCATAGAAGAAGCCAAGGATTTGGCATCCTTAACAATTGATGAGATGATGGGATCACTTCTATCACATGAGGTAATGATAGATAGAAATAAAGATTTCACTTTAAAGACTGCTTTCAAAAGTCAAGTTTCTATTTCAAGAGACAGAGGTCGAGGCAGAAGTAGATCAAGAGGCAGAGGACGAAGCAGAAGATATGGTGGTCAAAGAGACGGTCGAGAAGAGCATGAAAATGAAAGTGGAAGAAACTATAGAAGCTTTAACAATAATCAAAGAGTTGACGAATCAAAGGTGAGATGTTATTATTGCAATAAATTTGGTCACTATTTTTGTGATTGCAGGAAGAAGATAGTTGATTAAGGGAATGAGAGAGATAATGTCACTACATAGAGTACTAGCTCAATGTTCCTAGCTTGCTATACCATGCATGAACATTTTGTGGGTGTGTGCATGTTAGACAATGGTTGAAGTAACCACGTGGCATGAAACAAGGATTTGGTTGCAAATTTTGATCAATCTATGAAAACAAAGGTAAAGTTGGGGATTGACAAGACTGTAGAAGTACATGGCAAAGGAGTGGTCAACATTCATTCCAAATAGTGGGGGATGAACACAATCTCAGAGGTATATTATGTTCCTAGTCTCAAACATAATTTGATAAGTGTTGGTCAATTGACACAGAAAAGATACAGAGTTATTTTTCAAGGTCAAGAATGTGTTATATATGACAAGCCACCAAGTAAGCAGTAGATAACGAAGGTGCATATGACGAGGAGCAGATTATTTCCTGTAATTATGAATTATAGTGATCATTTTAGTTCTTTTGCAGTTGCATGTTCTGATGAATATTGGTTATGACACTTTCAGTTTGGACACTTGCACTTTTCAAGTTTAATATTGTTACAACAGAAACAGATGGCCAGAGGATTATCTCTCATCAAAGAACTTGCTAGTACTTGTGAGTGTTGCATCTTGGGAAAGAAACACCGTGAAAGTTTTCCAAAAGGAGTTGTATGTAGAAAAAAGCAACCTCTTGAGGTAGTGCATACATACTTGTTTAGACCTATGAGGACACAGTTGATTGGTGGAAGTTGTTACTTCCTCACTTTCATTGATGATTATAGTAGAGAGAATTGGGTTTACTTCTTGAAGTAGAAGTATGAAACTTTCGTAAAGTTCAAGGAATTCAAAGCCTTAGAAGAAAATCAAAGTGATTGACAAATAAAGGTATTGAGTCAAGATTGTGGTGGAGAATATGACTGAAAAGAATTCCATGATTACTGCAAACAACATAGAATCAGGAGATAATTTACAACTAGGTACACACCGCAACAAAATGGTGTAGCATAGAGAATGAACAAGACAATTATGAACATGGTAAGAAGCATGTTGAAAGGAAGAAACTTTTCTAATGAGTATTGGCCAGAAGTAGTTGGATGTTCTATTTATGTGAATAATAGATCTCCTACAAAGGGTGTGATGAATAGAGTACCAAAACAAGAATGGTTAGGTATGTCTTGCAGTGTATCTCATCTCATATTATTTCGATGTGTAGCTTATTCACATGTGCCTAAATGATGCAGGAGCATCGGACCTGGCCAGCAATGTGGAAAATTGTCCACATGTTGTGGCCTGACAGGGTGAAATTTATTTCTGTGTGTTAATGTCCAGCTACTAAAGAGGTAGATTTCCTAAATAATTAGTTATTACTGTAAGTGGGTGTGTTACAACAGGTGTAAGTGAGCGCCGTAAGTTAGGAGTTTTACTTGCTAGAATTTTAAATTAAAAGATTGTGTATTTGTTTGTAGACAATGTAATAAAAAAAAAACGAAGAGATTTGAGTTAGTTTTAATGGGTGATCCTCTGTTAGCTCGGATCAGATTAGAACGCCGACAAATTACAAGTGTAAATCCCTGGAATCGCGGCATGCCCACCGGCGGCTGGACGGCAATCCGTTTCAGAACTGACAGTCCAGGTGTTTGGTTCATGCGTTGTCATCTGGAAGTAACACACAACGTTGGAACTGAATATAACCAGCCATGCTTGATGGCCTCATTCTCCACATTCGTCTCGTTTTTAGTTGCATCGTTATTTATTTTAATTAACGGGATCCAAATGGGGGATTGGCTCTGTAGTTTTTGGGTAGTATTAGAGCGTTTTAACGCTGATGTAAACGGATTGGATATATTATTATGTTGTGACAGATTAAAGCGCATTATGAAATTGTATGTGATAGTCTGGAATTGGCTCAGAGGTCGATAGTGTGATTTTTCTTTATGATTACATACCCAAGTCTTTATATGCCTGAAACTGTGTTAAACCAGCATTTTTTTTGTTATTCTTTTATTCAGATAGTCATGTAAAATAGGGACCTGCGTTTTCAAATATTAAATTGACGGAAATGTTTTTAAATAATGCGTGAAACCAGCAGCCGAGCTTTGCAGGCAGTTTGTCGATTTCCGAGCATAAATATCCACATTGGCGTCGATCTTTCCTTGTTCTTGTCCACGGCATTGATTTTTTAACATATTCTTTAGGCCGAACCGTGAATGGGCGAAATGCGTCCATTTCCTAGATTTTCGGTGGGGTTTACAGCCCTGAATTGGTATGTTGTTTCTCATTTTTACATTTAAAAGCCAATGTTAAACTAAGGGGGTTTCCGGTTGGTCATCCAAATATTCAAGTATTTGGCCATTGCTTCAGAAGGAGAGCTTGGTGCCTATAAAGTCATTTAGCTGTAAGCTAAGATATCATTGGGGAAAGAACAGAATTTCTATCTTGGTATTCGGCATTTTAGAAGTGGACTGGATTGACTTGTATGCTTAAGATACAAGTGGAGTGCGCCCAGAGTTTCAGGGTCATCATTTTTTTTGGTATCAGAGCCAAAAGATCCAGGTGCTTGCAGCTAAGATGCCGCCAAGGCGAGGAATTGGTCGAGGAAGACCAAAAGCTAATGCAGTCCTGATAGAAGAAGTGCGAAGACTGCGTGAACGAATGGAGACAATGGAAACAGCCCAAAGAAGAGCACCCGATGTGAAAACTGAGAGTTCTTCAGAAGAATCTGACGAAGAGGTGGAAACAGGAGAAGAAAATGAAACTGCCAAAGTCCTGAAGATGCTGGCAAAAGTTGGAAGCAAACCCAAGATAGAAATTCCTATGTATGAAGGGAGTTTAAATGCCGAGGAGCTCATGGATTGGATCATATCCATAGATCAGTATTTCGATTATGAAGAGATTGAGGAGAATAAGTGGGTGAATTTTGCAGTCACTAGACTGAAGGGCCATGTAGCCATCTGGTGGGACGAGTTACAGACATCAAGAACGCGAAAGGGGAAATCTAAGATCAAGTAGTGGGATAAAATGGTAAGCAAACTGAAAGCCAAGTTTTTGCCTAAAGAATATCATTTGAATCTTTTTAAGCAAATGCAAAATTTGAAGCAGAAGGGAATGTCTGTTAAAGAATATACTGAAGAATTTTATAGGTTAAATATCATAACAGGGCATGTAGAAGATGATTTGGAGAAAGTAGCCAGGTATATTAATGGGCTAAGGTATGAGGTCCAAGATGAGATTAGCCTATTAAGTTTGAAAACTGTTGAGGATGCCTATCAAGCAGCCTTGAAGGCAGAGGAAAAATTGTTGCGCAAACAAAACCAGAGAAACAGAGGTAAGAATCCAGCAAAAGAAGGAAGGATACTTGAATCCAAAGTTCAAGACTCTCAGAATGAGGCAGGGAGTGCGAGCAATAGAGCACCACAAAGAGGAGATTTTGGCCGTGGAAGGTTTGTGCCCAGAGGCAGAGGGCCAAGAAGAGGTGTACGATGTTACACATGTGGTGAATGGGGACATATACAATGGGATTGCCCTCATCAGAGATCAGCGAACTAGCGCAATGTGAATGTTGCTGAAGCCAGAGAGGAGATTCCTCAACCTGCAGTTAAAGAGGAACTACCAGAAGTCGGAGAATCCCTATTACTGAAGAGGGTATTACTGGAAGACGCTAAGGAAGCCAAAGAACCAGTTCAAAGAAGGACTTTAATCAGAACTGTATGCAAGTCCAAGGGTAAGTGTTGCAAATTGGTAATTGATAGCGGTAGTACTGACAATCTTGTTTCTACAAAGATGGTGGATAAGCTGAAGTTGGAAAGGACAGTACACCCCACTCCTTATAAAGTATCGTGGCTCCAGAAAGGCCATCAAATTTTTGTAACTGAACAATGTAAAGTTGACTTTCAGATTGGCACTTATCAGGATGTTATTTTATGTGATATAATGCTGATGGATGTCTGCCACATATTGCTAGGGAGGCCCTGGCAGTTTGACCGAAATTCCATACATGATGGCAGAAGAAATACTTATACTTTGGAGAAAGATGGGAATAAGCATACACTACTGCCGTTGAAAGCTGAAGCTGATAAAGAAGCACCTGGAAACAGTGTTACATTGATGAATGAGAAGATCTTGTTGCGGGAAGATGAGAAGGGTAAGGATATGCATTTTGCTAGTGTTGGGAAACCCAAGGTAATTTTAACTTCTACAAATATAGAAGATTTACCTGAAGAAATTCAAAATTTCTTGAATTATTGTGCTGATATTGTTGTGGATGAGTTGTTACCCAGGAGTATTAGACACCATAATGATCTAATACCTGGAGTCAGTTTGCCGAATAAAGTAGCCTACAGGGTAATGCAGGAAAGTGTCGAAGCTGGGACACAAGTGAAAGAGTTGATGAATAAATGGCTAATCAGTGGAAGCCTTAATCCATGTGCTGTGCCAATAGCACTCAGTCCGAAGAAAGAGGTTGAATGGTGCATGAATCCCAATTATCGAGCCTTATATAAAATCACCATCAAGGTGAAGAATGCATATTTGAAGGAATATGCAGTCTCTAAAGAAGAGCTGAAATTGGATCCGAAGAAAATCCAGGTAGATGTGAATTGGCTAACTCCTAGAAGCATATTTGAGGGAGATGTCAAAAGCAGATGGCGGGAATGCAGTAGCAAAGACAAGCAGTGAGCAGATATGAGGAGGCAGAAAAAGGAATTCCAAACAGGTGATTTAGTCATGTATTGCAGAATGGTACCTATACTAAAAGCCAGAAGAAGAACCATAAAGAGACGCCATAACAGATGAAAGCCCAAAGTAGGAAAAAGGAAAAAGAAAGCACTAAAGCGAACCAGGAGTCAGACTCATTATCAGTATTTGACCAAGTGGAAAGAGGAACCAGTAGAGGACGTCAGCGGAGCTACAAAGGATGGGGATCAACTCCAAACAACTACAAGATCAGTTTTCTTCCTCAGGAGTCTGATGCAGGAGCATCGGACCTGGCCAACAATGTGGAAAATTGTCCACATGTTGTGGCCTGACAAGGTGAAATTTATTTCTGTGTGTTAATGCCCAGCTACTAAAGAGGTCGATTTCCTAAATAATTAGTTATTACTGTAAGTGGGTGTGTTACAACAGGTGTAAGTGAGCGCTGTTAGTTAGGAGTTTTACTTGCTAGAATTTTAAATTAAAAGATTGTGTATTTGTTTGTAGACAATGTAATAAAAAAAAAACGAAGAGATTTGAGTTAGTTTTAATGGGTGATCCTCTGTTAGCTCGGATAAGATTAGAACGCCGACAAATTACAAGTGTAAATCCCCGGAATCGCGGCATGCTCACCGGCGGCTGGACGACAATCCGTTTCAGAACTGATAGTCCATGTGTTTGGTTCATGCGTTGTCATCTGGAAGTAACACACAACGTTGGAACTGAAGATACCAGCCATGCTTGACGGCCTCGTTCTCCACATTGGTCTAGTTTTTAGTTGCATCGTTATTTATTTTCATTAACGGGATCCAAATGGGGGATTGGCTCTGTAGTTTTTGGGTAGTATTAGAGCGTTTTAACGCTGATGTAAACGGATTGGATATATTATTATGTTGTGACAGATTAAAGCGCATTATGAAATTGTATGTGAGTCTGGAATTGGCTCAGAGGTCGATAGTGTGATTTTTCTTTATGATTACATACCCAAGTCTTTATATGCCTGAAACTGTGTTAAACCAACATTTTTTTTTTATTCTTTTATTCAGATAGTCATGTAAAATAGGGACCTGCGTTTTCAAATATTAAATCGACGGAAATGTTTTTAAATAATGGGTGAAACCAAGCTTTGCAGGCAGTTTGTCGATTTCCGAGCATAAATATCCACATTGGCGCTGATCTTTCCTTGTTCTCATCCACGGCATTGATCTTTTAACATATTCTTTAGGCCGAACCGCGAATGGGAAAAATGCGTCCATTTCCTAGATTTTCGGTGGGGTTTACAACCATGAATTGGTATGCTATTTCTCATTTTTACTTTTAAAAGCCAATGTTAAACTAAGGCGGTTTCTGGTTGGTCATCCAAATATTCAAGTATTTGGCCATTGCTTCAGAAGGAGAGCTTAGTGCCTATAAATTCATTTAGCTGTAAGCTAAGATATCATTGGGGAAAGAACATAATTTCTATCTTGGTATTCGACATTTTAGAAGTGGACTGGATTGACTTGTATGCTTAAGATACAAGTGGAGTGCGCCCAGAGTTTCAGGGTCATCACTAAAGAGTGAAGAGGCAAATTGGATGATAAAAGTGAATATTGGATATTTATTGGTTATAGTTAGAAATCATAAGCTTACATATTGCATAACCCTATCACCAAAAAGACCATAATTAGCAAAGATGATGCGTTTAAAAAACAAGATTCATGGAATGGAACTGTAGACAAAATAGTTTATGCACAAGTGCCAATGATGGAAGAAGATGATGTAGTAGAAAAGGAGTAATAAGAATCACAGGTGAAGACACCAAACAGAGACACACCAACAAGAACTCCAATATTTTCTGAGTAGCATGGATCTTCAAGCATATCAACAGATCAAGATTCTCCTAGTAATCAAGTAGGTGATGAATCAAGCAATGGTAAGAGAAAAATGAGAAGTCTGAAAGATATTTATGATGATTTTGATGTTAGTTCAAATTTTGCATTGTTGTCATTCCAACCTTATTCATTTGAAGAAGAAATCAAAGATGAAATTTGGGTGCAAGCCATGAATGAAGAAATTGAAGCTATTGGAAAGAATGATACATGGGATTTGATTGATTTACCAAAGGAAAAAAATGCATTGGTGTAAAGTGGGCGTACAAAACAAAGTTGATTAAGAAAAGTGAAATTGAAAGATTTAAATCTAGACTTATAGCAAAAGGATTCTCGTAGCAACCATGAATAGACTTTGGAGAAAAGTTTACTTCGATAGCTAGATTCAATACTGCAAGAGAAGTTACAAACATAACATCTCAGAACAAGTGGAAAGTGTATCAAATGGATGTGAAATCAACCTTCTTGAATGGAATTCTAGAATGAGAAATTTATGTGCAACAAACTCCTGGATATGAAGTTGAAGGTAATGAAGATAAAGTTTATAGGTTAAGAAAGCGCTCTAGCGACTGAAGGAAACGCCTAGAGCTTGGTATAGAAGAATCAACAACTACATGGTTAAGAATGGATTTTGCAGAGGCAACATTGAGCCTACCTTGTACACAAAGGTAAATGAGCATGGACAAATTTTGATTGTTTGCTTATATGTTGATGACATGATTTTTACAGGTGATTTTGAGCTAGATGAATTTAAACCAGCCATGATGAAAGAATTTGAGATGAAAGATCTTGGTCTCGTGAAATATTTTTTGGTCATAACAATTGAGTAATATGAAAAATTAATTTTTATTTGTCAAAATAATTATGCCAAAGATTTGTTGAAATGATTCAGGATGGAAAGTTGCAAACGGTTTCCACACCAGTTGCAACAAGTACAAAGTTAAGAAAGGATGTAGGATCAGATGTCAATCCAACTCTATTCAAAATATTGGTTGGCAGCCTCATGTATCTCACAATTACAAGACCGATATTATGCAAGGAGTAATCTTGATTTCCAGATTTATGGAGACTCCAAAAGGCACACATTGGAGTGCATGAAAAAGAATTTTGAGATACATAGTAGGAACTAGAGATTGTGGCATAATGTATGCAAGCATAGAAAAGAAGGATCTGATTGAATACACAGATAGTTATTTTGCAGGAAGTTTGGATGGCAGGATGAGCGCATATGGTTTTATCTTCCATCTTGGTTCAGGTGTGATTTCATGGGCATCTAAGAAGCAACCCATTGTGACACTTTCATTAGTAGAAGAAGAATATGTAGCAATAAGATCAACAACATGTCAAGAAGTATGGTTAAGAAGAGTATTTGATGGAATCAAGCAGAAATAACAAGGATCAACAACAATTTACTATGGAAATACCTCAACAATTGCATTATCCAAGAATAGTGTTTTCATCAAAAGAGAAAGCATATTGATACTAGATATCACTTTATTAGAGAACTTGTGAGCAATGGAAAAGTTTACTTGAAGCCTTGTAAATCTAGTGATCAATTGGCTGATATACTTACTAAGTCATTAGAAAAATATGTGTTTTGAGATTCATAGAAGAAACTTGGGTGTTGTAAGCCTAGCTGAGAGATAGATCAGCATGCATGTTTGAGTTGTCATGAGTCATGTTTTAGTTTAGCAGTCATAATTAAGGGGGAGTGTTAAAATAAGCTAATTAATCCCACATGAGGAGTTGGATAAACTTAGAGAGTCAGTTAACTTAATATTGAGCATTGAGTATTTGAGTGTTGAGTCAAGTCGAGTTAAGTGATAGACAAATTTTAGTGTGTAGTTGCATGTTAAGATATTTTAGGCAAGTCTCTAGCCAAAAAATACCCTTCACAGGGTTCATTGTAAGAATCAAGTCTTGTGTGATTAATAAAAGAGCCACAACTCATGTGTTTTGGGTGAATTTGTGTTTAGCTTCTTTGCCTTTCCAACATTAATACCTAATATTGTCCTTATATGGTCAACCGTTAGAGTAGGGTCTTGAATTGGTGGGAACTTTAGAGGGTTTATGGATTTCAATATATTTTCAGGTTTCTATTCATGACATTGTTAACCTCCCACCAGTCTATTGAATTCCACTTGTCTTAGTGGTATGTTTCATCACCCTTTTGTGGAGATACATAAAATTGTTTTGCTCGCTTTCGTAGCTCTATTCATTATATATCTCATCTATATAGAACAAGTGGTTTATCGACGTCGGAGGTCATATGTTTGAGTGGAAACATCTTCTAAAGATTATAAATCTGATAGAAGACATTGACCTCTAGGTCCCCTTGAACCAGTCGAAGTTATTTTTCCTGTGGAAAAAATGGTTAGGTTCTTTTTACATTTAATGGCCATGTCAATAGCTTGGCTTCAGATGTTTTCATAAGTGGTGGAAGTGTTGGGGGTGCTAGTGTTGTTGTTGTTATGAATAGTATTTGAACTGTTGTCTTACAATTTCATTATTGGTAAAGGAAGGCACTTTTGTAATTTCCGATGAGCTATTGTATATCTCTTTTTTCCAGGATAATTTGAATTGGCTCCTCGATCAGCTGAATACAGAACATATATCACTGCAACAAGTGATTTTAGGTGGATTGGATTTCTTTTTTTTTGAGGTGGCAGGCATAATACCTCTTGCTTCGTAGGTGGTGGACATATTTTGTACATTGGTATTTTTATTACGTAGTTGGTGGGATATAAATACTAGAGGAGCACGCATGATATATTTTATTCTTCCACCCTTGATTTTTGGTGGTTTCAGAGCTTCTACCACAATGGGTTGTGGTGTTGGTATTGTTTTCCATTTGCTGTCGTTTGATAATATACCTGCATGTTTGGGTTATATTTTGAAAAAATGACGTTCCTATGCCCGGATCCACATCGGTCAAGATTGGATTTACCTACCTTTAATGAGTCCATCTTCTCAGGATCCTAAGCGACTCTGATCCTATTGTACCTAGTA
This sequence comes from Pinus taeda, assembly GCA_000404065.3. Lineage (NCBI taxonomy): Eukaryota > Viridiplantae > Streptophyta > Pinopsida > Pinales > Pinaceae > Pinus > Pinus taeda. The sequence goes on along the minus strand of APFE031756854.1, from coordinate 16,606 downwards.
TTATTCTCAACATCTTCCCTTGTTTTTCACGTCTGGATACCTACCTCGATTATTTGCACTTCACTACACAGCTAGATCCCCATTTAATTTTTTGACATTCTTGGTTTTTCATTACTCCCTCTATGTCTCATGTCCCACCTACCTGACTTCGTGGTCTTACCGGATGTTGATGTGTCAGCTCAGGAGGCTTTCTTACATGCTACCCTTGCAGTGGAAAGCTTACACCTCTCACATCACTCCTCAATTCTGTTATAGACATATTTGGGCACTACAAACCCAATCACATATGTCCATAAACCAAGGGCTTCTAAGTCCCTAAAAGTTTTGTTTCATGCCCTAAAGGAACAAGGTCAGTTGATTACATCATCTCCCATAAATTCTCCACAAAAAACTGCTCACAACTGGTCAAAACTGGACCATACAGATTGCTTAGTGCTAAGGGTGTGATGCATCTCACCTGCTCAGTGCAAAAAGTGTGATGCATACTGGAAAGTGCTTCTGTAGGGTGCGATGGACGAGAGTAGACAAATGGCAGAGACAGTTTGCAAGGTGGATGATCATGGTATCTTCCAGAAACTTCTCCTGTGACACTTGCCGCTCTGAATTCATCCAGGGATGAGTAAGAGATCATCAATCTCCAAGTGGAATCAAGAACTATCAAAGAGAAGACACTAATCAAAATCCCAGAAGTTGACTCACCCCCCTGCAATCATCTATATATGGATCCCTCATCCCAGAGATCGAGAGGCTGGAATCTTGTATCTTGTAAGGAAGTGCTATTGCTTTCTTGGTGGAATATCATAGTGTTGGGTGATCTAAGCTTTTCATGAGGTGAAGAAGGGCTTTCATCCTGGGAGGATGACATTGGGTCAGATCAATGGGTTGTAATCCTCTCTTCTAATCTTTACATCAATAGAGCTATTCAAGTTTTCCTCCACATTCTTGTATGTCTGATAATATATGCATTTGTGTGGTCAATATATATCTGGTCCTATATTGTTTATGATTGTAGATCTCTGAACTTTGAAGGTATTATGCTGCTTTGACTTTAAAGGTACTCTTTGAAGTGGAGTGGTCAAGGAAAGAGCGGAAAAGATCTGTCAGAGAGGATAAGGAACAAGCAAGGAACTGAGCGAAAGATTAAGGTTGGTACTCTTTGCTCCTTTCCTATCTACTTCTCGTAAATGAAAATGAAAGTAACTTTAATTTTTTTTTTTCTAAGATAACTACCCGTCTTAGTGGGACTAGTAGCTCTACATAGACACTAGATTTCCTGTAGCAAAATGGCGACTCTTCTGGGGAGCGAATAGCTTGTTTTCTTGTCTATATTTGTTTGCTTTATAAACTTACAGATAGAGCCTGAAGTCAAGCTCACTAGCCTTCGAACTGCATTTTCTATTCAAGTGAAAAGTAGATCAATGCTACCTCAGTCTATCTCTGGGTTTTTTTTATAAACTGAACAATTGATTTGCAAACATCCTAATTGCCCTGGTGGTTGCTCTAGTAGCCTCATTAGATCAGCCCTTATGATTTGCATCTACTGACTATCATTAGATCGGCCTAAATCCCTGAACTAAGCTGCAAACTGTGACCAAGAACTAAGTTGAAGTCTCGTCCCTGGACCATCGCACCTTCTACTCTTGGGAATCTGGATGCATCGCACCTCCCATGGGTAGTAGGTGAGATGCATCACTCTTTCCCTGTGTTACAGGTGTGATGATCATATAAGACCTCTTCTGCTTCCAGATTTTGGTTTTTTTTCACTCTCTTTAGCTTTATTCAGGAGTTTTTCTGTCTGTGATTAGTATACCATTGTGGAAACTCCCTTCCTTTGCATGATTCAGCCTCTATTGTACAAAAAATTGTAAATTTTTTTATGTATTGTTTGCCATTTACAGTCCTCCTTTACAAAGAAGTAGCGTAATCAAACTGTCGTCTTTTGATTTGGAAGTGTCGTAAGTGTAGTTTTTAGTCAAAGAAAAGAATCCTACTATTCTTGATGGTTGATTACACTGTTACTCTTGTATTTGATTTATATTAATATTTTTTCAAGAGTCGAAAGCAGTTTTCAATTCAAAATCGCAAAGTGTCATCATTATCTTCCTTTCATCTTTTGAAAAGAAAATCGTTAGTACTATCGCTTGAAACAATTCAAATTTGTACTTAGCATTCTTTTTGTCATTCACACATTAAGAAAGTGAAAACAAATACATGCATGTGCATTTGCATTTAGACTGCTTGTTGATTTTGATTTAGGACAGTGCATCTAGTGTGTGCTCTCTGCTCTTTGTTGAAAGAATTCCGCTTCTCTTTCCTTAGTAGCTAGGATTTTCATTGCAAAAAGAAGATTAAACGATTGTTTATCATCTTAGATTGCATTTTAGGAATTGTATATCTACATCACGCGGTGAACCTGAAAGGCAAACTTCTTAAGAAAGATCAACTATAAAATAAATTCAATGAACATAAAATTGCTTTGGAACTTAACGCACAACATTTAGAAGTCTAGGCTAGAGACATATTCCGACATCGTAAGGCCTGGTAACTATCGCTTTCATCGTAGGTTGGGTGATTCCTCCTCTTTGAGATGACAAGTGCCAGTACAAACTTGTGCTCCCACGTATTGTTGAGTATATATTGGGAGACCACAATAGGCTATATCCTTTATCCTTAGGAACCCATGTTTGTCGCCCTATCGATTGCAGTGCACTAAACATAGCATTCGGGAAGATTAACTGCTGTACCGTAAAAAGTATTCTACAGTTTTATGATTGGTTTGGTAATCCCTCTGTCTAGACTTCCATAGTAGTCTATTTCATTCCTCTTCAGACTCCTTAAAGGAAAAGGTCCATCTGAGCACTTGTCACTTCAGGCTCATTAAAAATCGAAGGCGACTAGAGTCATCTGTTACTTTTTCTCGAATCTTAAAAATTGAAAAAGCAAGTTGTGTCAAAGCATCTAAAATTTATTTTAATTGGAATAACTTCATTGTTCCCTCGTTGGTCTTAGGTTAAGAAAAATGGAGTCCACCAGCCAAGGATTTCCCCTTGGGGGAAATCCTAGTCCTTTCTCCTCTTGGGGAGATGTTGGTGCACCTCATATGGCCACAATGTCCCTCCCAGGACTGACAATTGGCTTTCCAATATGGCTCTTCTCGATCTCTGTCATTCAAACCACCATGATTCCTGAGCAATCAAGTCAGCAACTAGATGATACTAGAGTTACCCCCCAACCTTCTGCTTCGCTTGTTTCTCCCTCCCCTCCTTCCTCTTCACTTGGTAAAGCTGGTGAAGCTAAAGACCAAGTAACTGAGAAGAAGAGGAAAGGGAAGAAGAAACAAAAGAAGAAGAAGGAGCCAAAGGCAAAAAGGGGCAACCATGCATCGTCTAGCGAAAATCCACACACTTCACCGTCCAAATGTAAATCTCCATGTGTCATTTGCAAAGGAGACCACTATCATTGAGATTGTCCTTGCATCCCTCAAATCTTACGGGATTGGTCTCCTCGTTTGCACAATCTGGTGTCATCAACGTCTGATGATCATGTTGAGAGTACACCGTCAACTAGCGAAAACGAAGTCTCTGGACAGAAAGGAAAATGTAAATTTCCTTGCAAACTGTGTGAAGGCAATCATGCCATCCACCATTGTCCCTTCCTAGATGAAGCTAAAAGAGTCTTGGAAAACCGTCATGCTTCACTGCTACGACTTCCTCCTGGGTACAAGAAACTCTTGCCGAGTCCATCGCTAGTTGAAAATCTGACTGACATAACTTTGTGGTTGGTCAAAGCATCTATCATTGAAGATAAGCCCTCTGAATTCACACCAGACGAAAGTCAAAAGGTTGAGGTGGCAGTCGACCCGGTCCTGTCTTCAGAAGGTCCATCTTCGGATGATACAGTCACCGAAGAGAATGAGAATGACATTGTTCAAATTATTTTCATAAACACAGACTCCGATGAACATGGGGGCAACCTACCCATTCCTTTACTGTAGGAAGGAAGTTCATCAGAGTCATATCCGGCCGTCTATTCGGTCCCACCTCCAAGCAACCTAGTCGTTTCCTTCGATTGGAATCTACTACGCAGAGCCCGTCTACCGTCTAATGTACCATTCTGAATCATTGTACAAGCTTACATAATGGACATGGTCAATATTATCATAAATTAAGGGGTTTCAGTGAGTATCCTTTCCTCAACTGCTTGGAAAGCGCTTGGTTCGCCATCGCTTCTGCCTGAGATGCGAAATCTAACAAGCTTCGACAAAGGAACCAGTCGACCGTTAGGGATCCTTCCAAGTTTGCCTATAACTTTGAGAGGGAAAACCGTGTATCTGAACGTAATGCTAGTCCAAAGACCTTTAGATTATAATCTACTCCTTGGGCGTGACTATATTTATAGCATGGGAGCCATTGTCTCCTCACTCTTTCAAGTAATGTGTTTTCTGCATTAAGGTCGAGTGGTCCAACTCGTAGACCAGCTTTCATTCCCCAGCTCACACATAGCTAATAGTCAAATGCCATCCCTAACTAGTCTTTTCACGCAAGGAATGTCTCATCAATCTCCAGTCCGTCCACCTAAAGATCGCGAGTAATTCGGTGGCCATGACTGAAACCCAGGGGGCATGCACCCTGATCTACTTCAGCAGGGAAACTTTGGGTATAGGGTAGGTTTCCGCGAAGGATATATGACTAGTCTGACACCCGTCCATTTAGGAAAATGAGATTAGACCGGAACAAGATTCCATCGTCAAGGTTAGGTGGTTGGAGCTAGAATCACCTTTGTCCAAATGGAGTAAGTCGGGAAGTGTTTCTGTCTGCTACGTGGATGGAAATATATTGCAAATGCAAGAACTTTTATATGGTAGCCTGGAAACTCTATTTCACTATACCTTGGGGCATGCAAACCTTTTTGCATGCAAGTGAAGAGTGACCATTTATTTTCTTAGTTTGTAGATTCTCAACCCTTTAAACTCGTACGATTGGTCGTTCCTAGCTTGCATAAAGAAAGGATACGGAGCAAAGCTTGGAATGGTGCAAGCTCCATAAAAAATGGAATCTATCGATGAGACATCCTTATCATACAACTGGCACGAGCAGTTTTTATGCGAAGTTCAAGCTTGTTAAAAATTAAACCTAAGCAATGAGCAAATGTTCCCCAGAGTTTAAGCTCATTAAAAAATGAACCAACCTCCGGTAAATAACCATTGTGAATGCATTATCATCAGCTTTTTGAGCCATGGTCGTGTTCTTACCATCACCTCCACTCTGTTTTAGCCGATCATACGCCTCCATTTGATTGTTTACCCTTTTGAGGAACAGCTGCGACGAGTAATTTTGTTAGCCATCCTTGTGACACTGCCATCACTGGAAAGTTCCAAACCTTACCTGGAATTAGCAGCTACCCAAAAATATCACTCGTTCCTCAAAAACAAGTCTCCTTTAAGCTCTTTTCATCTAACTCGTAAAATATGAAAAGATTGCCAAGCAATTGGCCTCTCCAGCTCGTTAAAGCTATTGGAAGTGCTATCCCTCCTTTAGATTTTAATCTTTTTGGACCTGAGGGATTATTACACAAAAAGATCGGGCGCTTGTTTTGTTCAGCTCATTAAAACTATCGAAAATTCATCCCTTTCGTATTATTTTATACTTCTTCGGACTTAAGGGATTATATGACGAAAAAGGATTACTGGAATTTCATTTCCGTCCCTTTTTAGACTCTCTAAAATTGAAAAAGGACCAAGTTGTTTTTGTCGTTAAACTCGTTAAAACCAATAGCGACAAACTTGTCCATAGAGACAAGAACGAGTTTCACTGTCGCTAGGCTCGTTAAAACATAGTGACGGGGTTACCCAAAGGGCAAATTATAGAACAAGCATATGTTATCCTCCTCAAGCATGATAAAAATAAAGAGGTACTGGTCAGCAATGACTGGGGAAAATTGGGAGAAAAACTTGAAGAAACTTTATTGGTAGCGAGTCGCTCTTGAACATGACACTTTCACTCCATCACCATGATTGAGTCGGGTTGGGTTATTCCGTTCACCGGTCATACTACCATTGGTACGTCGTACCAACCATCTTTGGGGTTAACGCTACCAATCCATTTCAATGTCGCTGATATGTTCAAGAGAATTCGATTAGAGAATTCACCAACCCAGCTTGTATCTCACCCGCTGCAATACCTTCACGCTTCATTCTTTCATGACCGCCACCCTGAAGCCTATATCATCATATCGTTTTCACCTCCACAAAATCATTTGCTCTGTTCCACATCGTAGATGTGGGATTCATTAAGGCCCTCCTACGATGGGTCACTTCTTGTCGACGATAGCTCATTATCCAAGAAGTCGACCTAGGAACAACCCTTTCAGTACTTTGAAACTTGCATGCCTCAATGGCAAGTTTCTCACTTCCGGCGATAGGTTTACATTAATGGCCTTTGACTGAAAGATTTTACGTGGTGTTCGATGCTAAGTCTCATTTTCACACCACGCGAATTCTACTATAGTACCTTGAGGGTCATCATCATTATCGGTGATTCCTCTCACGCCTGTTAATAGCTTACATCATTGGCTGGTAATCAAGCGATGTATTTCCATGTTCGACTCTAGAACATTTTTCACATGGATCGACTTTACTTTAGGTGAAGATTGGATGAGTTTGAAGACCCCGGATCTAGTTTCATCCATCCGGGCTGTGACATATTCAGGAAAATAAAGACATCAGATGTACATCATTGCTGTATAGATGATCATCCAAATCAAAGGATGATGACTCTATCAGAATCATCAATCTGCCACACAGACGGTTGCCTATCCTATGTACATCAAAATGACTTTCTAAAGTTGAGCATGGGGATGCCCGCCTCAGCTAGATCATTATTAAGATAATGTATTGTATTGTATTTTATTATAGGTCACCTTCCAGTTCGAAAAACCTCAGATCCTCATGATAAAGCATTTCACCCGACATCAAAAGATTTAAGACCTCATGCTTTAGGGGGAAAATGTTATAGACATATTTTGGAACTGCAACCCCAATCACATATGTCCATAAACCAAGGGCTTCTGAGTCCCTAAAAGTGTTGTTTCATGCCCTAAAGGAACAAGGTCATCTGATTACATCATCTCCAAGAAGTTCTCCACAGAAAACTGCTCAGAACTGGTCAAAACTGGACCTTATAGATTTCTCAGTGCTAAGGGTGTCATGCATCTCACCTGCTTAGTGCAGAAAGTGTGATGCATACTAGAAAGCCCTTCTGTAGGGTGTTATGGGTGAGAGTAGACAAATGGTAGAGACAATTTGCAAGGTCAATGATAATGGAATCTTCCAGAAACTTCTCCTGTGACACTTGCCTCTCTGAATTCGCCCAGGGATGAGTAAGAGATCATCGATCTCCAAGTGGAATCAAGAACTATCAGAGAGAAGACACTAATAAAAATCCTAGAAGCTGACTCACCCCCTACAATCATCATTATATGAATCCCTCATCCCAGAGATCCAGAGGCTGGAATCTTGTATCTTGTAAGGAAGTACTGTTGGTTTCCTAGTGGAATATCATAGTGTTGGGTGATCTAAACTTTTCATGAGGTGAAGAAGGGCTTTCATGTTGGGAGGATGACACTGGGTCAAATCAATGGGTTGTAATCCTCTCTTCTAATCTTTACATCAATAAAGCTAATCAGGTTTTCCTCCACATTCTTGTATGTCTGATAATATATGCATTTGTGTGGTCAATATATATCTGGTCCTATATTTTTTATGATTGTAGATCTCTGCACTTTGAAGGTATTATGCTGCTTTGACTTTACAGCTACTCTTTGAAGCAGAATGGTCAAGGAAATAGTGGCAAAGATCTGTCAGAGATGAGAAGGAACAAGCAAGGAACTGAGCGAAAGATTAAGGTTGGTACTCTTTGCTCCTCTCCTATCTACTTCTCGTAAAGGAAAACAAAATTAACTTTAATTTGTTTGTTTCTAAGATAGCTACCCGTCTTAGTGGGACTAGCAACTCTATATAAACACTAGATTTTCCGATAACAAATTCCCTGCTACACTATTGATGGAATCTCGAACCTTCCTACCTCTGGTGTATTCATCACAGGTGGAACACCTACTCATCTCAGTTGGGCGATAATCAACATGGTCTGCAAGTGCATGGAAACTCATCAATCCCTCTAGCACAAAAATCCTTCGTTTTGGATATGATGTTATGTGGGATCGCGTAACTTGTTTGCAAAAGCGAGCTCTAGTGGGAAGGTGGTATTTTGCTGATACGAAGGAACATTACATGGAGTTGTGGGTAAGCAAAACCTAGACCTCCATTCTCGGTTATCCACCAAAGGTGAGAAGGCTTATGAATGGATGGTATAACTTTCATTTCTCAGACCAGGAGGACTTGGATCATATTAGGAACATCTCTTGGGTTTACGGATGTAGTTTCCTCCACCTTCATAGATGGTATGTGGGGTTTAATCCCCTTCGAGACACACGAAGCAATAACTTTTTTTGGGTGAAGCTATCGGGCCTCCCTCTGGACTTTTGGACTCATAGGATTTTCATGCAGATTGGAAACTCTATAGTTTAGTTGTATACATCGATCTGAAATGTATGGGTGCCAATGATAAACGGTTTTCCTTGGATCCTTATGGAAATAGGTTTCTCCGATAGACTTGTTAGATAGACTAATTTATCTTGCCACATATTTGTTCACCATTAGCACTTGGATTATTGGTTTATCCCTTTCATATGCATGTTATTCCACCACACGAGACATCTTATGGAACATCTTCCAGGAAGGTTATCATACAACAGGCATCATAGAAGATGAGGCGATGGACGTCGGAACCACAAAGTGCATGCTAGACGTGGTAGCTCAAAACATTCAGGTACCAAATACTTCTCTAAGAAATCTCATGCTTACATTGATATTCCTTCCTCCTCCCCTTATGTTTCCCCTCATCCTCCCCTTCAATTTGTCCCATCCCTTTTTGCAATCTATATTAGAGACCCTCTCACCCCTCTTCTAGCCCTATCGGCGCAAACTCTACTAGCAATGTCACTATTAGGGAAGCTTGGACCTCGGTTCCCAAATCTTCGGGATTCTGAGGGTCTTCAAGAGATTCCTACTGCCTTAGCATTCACTCGGGTTCTTAGAGAAACCGCACCCGATGACATGCCTGTGTAATGAAATGCTTCTCATTGAGCCTGCATGGCCTGGGGGATCAATCCAAACTCTCGTCCCTCAAGCATCTCTTCAATTTTACTCACCCTTTATTGATTCTTTTAGAAGAGACAATGAATACAGCTAATAAAGTTTAAAAATACTTATATAAAATCTTCCCAGATTGGCATATGGTTGCGGTAAATTATTTTGGTCTATCTGGTGGTATGGACACACTCTAGGATCCCAAATTGGCCACTATGTTTGCATATAGATTTTTTGGGGGTGTTCTCCTGTCTGGATACATTCAAGGTTTTCCATCTAGACTACACTTCCTCAATTTATATGCTCCATATAATGACAAATATTCTTTCTAGAAGTGCATGGATGACTGTGATACACTCAAAATTGGGTCTCTAATAGTGGCAGGCAATTTCAATCTAGTTTTGTATGGGATGAATGTTGGGGTGTTAGATGTAGGGTAGATCACCTCGTTGACCATCTTTGCCAGTTATTTGAGTCCAATCATTTAATGGATATCTGATCCCTTACTCTCACTCCAGCCTAGCACAATGGTCATGTAGGTGACAACCACATTGGTAAAAGACTCGATCAGTTTGTAGTTCATGAAAACTTGTTGGAGAGTCTGTGTTGTGTACGATCATGGGTAGAAAATCCTTGATCTCTCACGACATGTCGATTGTTTTACAGTGGAGACTGGAGCGTCCTCGTTTGGGCATACCTTTCAAATTTAATACAATCTAGTTGGAGGACAAGGAATTAATTTCCCTGGTTTTGGAGGGCACACCCTCGGTGGATGGAAAATCCTCGATGGTGTACCTATCCAGATTGCTACGCACACTAAAAATTCATGTTACAATATTGGAGAGAAAGAATTAAAAAGCAATGGCTAGAGAACTGAAGGATATATGGGAGAAATTGAGAAACTCTACAATTTGGTGGAGAGGGGAAATACATTTTGAAACATTTGGGACATTCTCAAATCACTGGAGGGTAGGAAATGACAGATCCTCCACATATATGAGGCGAATTAATCGCTAAAGAGAAGATCCCTTTGGTTGTAGGAAGGCGAAAAAAAAAAACAAAATATTTTCATTAATATGCAAATCAAAGAAAAAACCAGAATACCATTTGGAAAATTCAAAAACTAGGTGGGAATGTTGCATATAAAACTAAGGAGATACAATGTGAAGTAGTACATCATTTCTAGACTTTTTCCAGAAGCAGCTGGGATATTATATTGAAGACCAAATTTGGGGTTTGAATGAGTTCCCACTTATTTTCAATGAGGAGATGAACGTGGAAATATTCAAACCAATTACCAAAGAAGAAATTCTATAGGTATTGAAGAAAATTGCAAGGGATAAGTGTTGGCTCAAAAGAGTCATCAGGGAAAGACCTTGGGTTCAGGCACATGCAGCCAACAGTGGTCTGCTATAGTCTACGACAACGCTGGAATTTTCACCTCACCCTGAAGGGCAAGGAGTCTCACCTGATGTGCATCACGACCAAAAGGGAGAAGGGTTCAGCATGGGGTCAAGAGAATATCAACCGGTCAAAGACAATCACACACATATGCATCCATAATACATGAAACAAATATAATAGTACCCATAACTTGTACACATAGATCCATTATAAAGGACATAGAACTAACAACATCCTTCAATCAATATATGAATTACCATTTACATGCAACATGTAGAATTATTTAAAATTTTAATAGGCCGACTAAGCACAATGCTCAACACATTAGAGGTCTCAACAACCATTAGCTCGGTCTTATATTAACTTAGCATAATAGTAAGCATCATAATTTGGCATTCCTCCTTAAACATTACATAGAATACCCAACTTAGTCGCTCAGGTTAGATCAGCTCCGCAACCCAGTCCCTTGGATCCCAGCTCCTTCTGCTTTAGCATCTACCTGTGTACCTCTTCTACAACCGACTCCTTCTTCCTTTGGCGGGTCCAGCAACAACCTTATTCCTTTTTGTTCTTCCCCTTTTATGTCTTTCCTGGCTGCCTGGACTACTAGTTCTCTCTTGGCTACTTTTGCGTCTTCCTGTCTCCTTGGCTACCTTTGCCTTCTACTACCACCTCGCCATTACTCCTTCACAACTATTTGTTCCACCACCCAGTCATTGCTGCCATTTGTCCCTTTATCGTCTTTCAGTCAGTCAAAACTAATAAAAATCATTCAAAATTAATGAAGGCTCGAATAAGCCTCAACCACAATGTCTTGACTCGTCCTCGAGTCAAGTCATCTTGACCTCTGGCGGTCCTGCTTCTCCTTCCATGTGCTCTATAGGTGGTGGTTTCATTACTACCGGTGTTTTTTCTGTTGTCTGTTGTGCCGACACTTTTGCTGCTTCAATACTTTCTTGTAGAGTAGGCACCTCCTCTATCTCATTCCTAGCTTGTGGCATGGCATTTGTTCCTGTGGCCCTTTCTTGACCTTGTGGCTCCTCCGTTCGAAACAAATGCTCCAACTTTGGGACTGAGGTTGTTGTTTGTTGCTTGAACTCAGTGTATCGTTGAATTGCTAGGTCCCAGTTGGCAAGGATTGCATTAGTGCCTTGTGTGAACTCCTCGACCGATTGTGATGTTAACATTATTAGTCATTATCTCTATAGGTCATCCCATTGTTAATTGTTGGAATCACATGCCTTCTTCAAGAGCAGAACCTGCATACGAACTAGGGGCCGGAGATCTCAGATTGTCCTTTTCATCCTCGATGATTCCTCCTCAATGCTGTCAACTTCGGCGTGGAGGATGTCGATTTGCTACAGCTGAACATGGTTTGTGAAATCCCTTGTGTTGGCAAAGAGGGACTGAATCTGTTCTCTTAATGGGTAAACTTGGTGGTTCTTTAGAGCTAGACTGTCTGACCAGTCACGGACATTGCCCGTTAGGGCATATCCATTGGTGAGGGATTTGGCCATGGCTTTTTTTCTTCACTTCCAGTTCCCTGACCTTGCCTTCAACCATCTTTGCATAGATTTCCATGGGATCTGGTAATGCAGATCGTATCGTCTCTAGTTTCTGCTTCATTTCTGCATTTGTGGTTACAAGGCATGTGCACGTCGTTTGTATGTGATCGCATCAGTCGATCAACATGCAGGCAGACATGTCCGCTGATGCTTCAGTGTTGGTTTCGGTCACGGTCGACCATATTGATTGGAACCTTTGTGTAATCCGATCTGCTCGGACTTTTAATCCTGTGTTTACTTCCCCTAAGTGATCTCGCTCTTTTGTCACTATGAGCAACTGCATCTCTGTTTCTCATGTTCTTTGGTGAGTCTTCATGGAGGCTCTCAGCCTTGTGGGTTGCTTGATAAATAAAAGAAAATAACTCAGCTGATGCCTAGTGATGGAGTGTATCAACCTCCATTGTGTTGGGTTCCAAGAATTGTCACTGCATGGATAGGTTGCTTGCAATGGACTTATCTAAATGGGAGGTGGGTGAGTGTTCTTGTTGGGATGGTGGAGTGAAATATGGTGTGAGTGGAGTAATGATAGGGTTTGGAGGGACTGTGATCATTATAGGGACAGTGGGAAAGTATGGGTCAGTCCTTTCTCTCTGCCAAATGGTATCTAGGCATCTCCCTACTAGTGGGTCTAACCAAAGCATTGGTGTTGTACTATCTGATGGTGGTGTCCCTATGGCCGAGGTGGTGCCCTTTATTCTACCGGCCGACTCAACTTCTACTTCCATAGTAGTCTGTTGATGGGTGAACATGACGATCTTGGACAAGGTCGCAAAAGTGGAAGTGGTATGCGGGGATGACTCCAACGACGAATATACTATAGTGGATGTGGTAGCATGGATCTCCTTGATTATGGTGGTTGCGAGAATGGGTTGTTTGACCTCAATAGTGAGATCAAAGACTGGACCTGGAAGGTTAATTTTCGGCTTTTTAGTAGCCGACATTTTGACTTGTGGGATGTGGATGACTCGTTTCTTCTGCAGTTTTGGGACTACCATCTGGGAGGGAGCCTGAGCTGCTCCTGCGAGAAGTGCCATAGAGAGAGGTGGCATTATAATAGGGAAAATAATGGTGGAACCTTGAAAGTGCTATGAATAGTCACTCTCATCTGGCTCGAAGCTTGCGATTGTCATTCTTTCTTTGAACATTTTTCCTTCCGTTTGGAGCAGGATCGGTTCGAGTACTTCATTTGCTACCCGCTTCTGACTTCTTTCTGCACCATCTCCCTCTCAATCCTATGGCATCAAAGCTCTGAATAGGTACCTAGGCTTCCCTTCTCTTACCTCGTAGGCCACTCCCGTCCAATGCTAGATTTGGGGTCGGATGTAAACATTATAGATCTGGGGTCAGATGTAAACATTCTACCCAGAAAAACATGGGAAGTGCTAGGGAAGCCACAACTTAAATATTCACCAATGTAATTGTATATGGAAAATAAATATTGCATCTTGCCTATTGGAGGGTGATAAGATATAGAGGTGGATGTAGCAGGAGTGAAGAATTATACTGAATTTGTAGTAATTGATATAATGGGTGACAAGGACCAGTACCCAACATTTATTGGTATCGACTGGGCATACAAGAACTATGTTATCAATGGCCTGAAGAAAGAATTGATGATCTTTGAAGCATAAGGGATGTGGTTGATACAACCACTACATACATATCAAGGACCCAGGTTCACAGAACCTATGGATGACTAAGACAAGCCAGAATGCTAGACCAACTGTATAGGTTAACGGCAGGAAAGAGAGAAGAGTACATAAATCCTACAACAGGAGGATTAGATAGTTGGAGGAGTATTGAAATCTCAGAAGCTAGTTTAGAAAGCACGTGGGATGCATTGAAGCAAGGGGGATACGAAATTGATACTAGATGCTGCGTGAAGATATGCAGGATAAACTGGATAGGGGCAGAGGTAAGTGACTGTCCTACATTTCACAATATTAAGTTAGTAGATACCTTTTTAAACAAGGTAGATAGAAACATAATAGAAGATCACAAAGTTCCACTCTTAGATATTGCGCTACACGCCACCCCAACAAGGTGTTGGAGAACATACCGCAAGACGTTGCATGAAAGGGGGACTATCAAGCGAGCCATGAGAGAGAGGTTTATTCAAGAATAAGATCAACCGCATGATAGGGTGAAGTATAGAGGAAAATCAAATCCTAAGAAGCATTAAGAAGATTGAATAGAAAAATGGGAAAGAGATAAAGTACCAAAGGAAATTTGGGTGCATTTATTCATACACAGCCTAGGTACAATCCCTCAATCATAGTATATACAAGAGGAAATTCGTAGACAATCGACATATTAGGATATCTTGGCTAGCCAATTCAACAACAACTTCTCATTTAAGGATGATGATCGACACATGATTGAAATCTTATATGCCATCAAAAGGATCTTTCTTACTCCAAAGAAATTATGCGAAGATTGCATTGACGAGAAATTTCTATAGTATTTGTATGAAGCAAGTTCTCCAGAATATATGTCTTGCATCAAAGTAGATGGAAAGCCAGAGGAGGATGAATCATCTAGAAGGATTAATACACCTGACCTTTCAAGGAACAAAAGGTGAATGAGGTATTCAAGAAAGCCCCACAAGAGATGTTGTACATTTGTTCCCAATGAAACTGCGAAAGAATAACGTCGGCTAAGATGATAAACCTAAGATGGAATCCATCGGAGATTATTGGGATGAGAAAACAACAAGGGAGATCTTTGATCTACTCCAAGAATATAAAGACTTATTTCCATCCTCGGTAGGTGTGCTAAAAGGGATAAAAGGGGACATAGGAGAAATGAAGATTGTGTTGAAACCAGATGCTCGTCCAGTGAAGCACAGACCATACAGGCTAAACCCAAGGGTCAAATAAAAGGTCGAGAGAGATATTGAAAAAATGTTAAAAGCTAGACTTATATTACCGATGGATGAAACAGAATGGATTAGCATGATTGTGATATAGAATAAGAAATATGCTATGTAGATTAGAGTCTGTGTAGATTTTCGAAGTATAAACAATGCCTGTGTGCATGATCCCTTCCCAACACCATTTAGCAATGAAGTACTAGACAACGTTGCGGGGAATAAAGCATACTCCTTCACGGATGGACTTTCAGGCTATCATTAGGTTCGCATAGTAGAATAAGGCAAGAGTAAAATGACCTTTACGACAGAATGGGGGTCGTATTCTTATCATGTAATCCCATTCGGTCCCAAGAATTCACCAACAACATTCTTAAGGATTGTCATAACTACCTTTAGGGACTACATTCATATATTCCTAGAAGTATACATGGATTATTGAACAATCCATAGTTTTTTGAAAAAACACACCAACCCACTATGGGTCATTTTTGAGAGGTATAGGAAATTACAGATCTCCTTAAATTTAAAAAAATGCATCTTTGTGGTTCCATTCAGAACATTACTCGGTCATATTGTTTGCAAAGATGGGGTGTGTGTTGATGATCCAGTTGGATATTAGTGGCCACCCACTAATTCCACGTGGATCCCCTCTAGTGCTTCTTTCAGTTCTTTCAGTTTCCTTAATTATAGCACAGTTTACTATTTTTAGCAGTTTTTCGGGTCCTAAAACTTCCGGAGCTATTTTGAGGCCCTAAATGACGCTTTTTGGGAAATATACTGCCAACAATTTTTCTACCTAAAAATTGTCTTTTCCGTCGTAGTCCTCGGAGAGATCTTTCCAACGGGCTATCATGCACGTCAAACGGAGATAAGA
>APFE031756853.1:0-14316 GCA_000404065.3 Pinus taeda | reverse complement strand
CAATCACTTAACTACTATATTTGATTTAATTAATAAAAATTAACTTAATTTTAATATTTACTAATATTTATTTATTTTCTTATCAATTAAAGTATTTATATTTGGTTAGTTGGTTATATTTAATTGATTTTATTTATTCAATAAATTAATTTAATTAAATAATTAATCTTAAAGGATTGGTGAGATATTTTTATAGTATTATCTATAATTCCTAGGGTTAATTTTTAATTGTTTAAATTTACTACTATATGTATTTTATTAGTTGTGTTTTAATGTTATAGAGAAGTAACCTATTACTGATTTATGTTTAAATTAGTCCAATGATTTAATGATTAAGAAATATGATTAAGGTAAAAAAAATTACTGATTTCCAAGACAAGAGGGAAGGTTAATATAAGGGGTAAGAGCTGATTATTGTTTTTTTAAGATTTCAAGTAAAGGTTTCCAGGTGTTACTTAGTTTTAATCCATCATCCCAGTTAAAGTTGTTTTTCCTTTTTTCTATTTCAATGGCTTCTCTAATTTTCCTTTTAAGATAGTGTTCTTTTTTTAACAAGTTTGGCTTCTTCCATGCAGATGTAATGAGAGGAAGAGTGAACATGTTCTGCTAAGGCTGATTTAGAAATTCTTTCTCTTCTTAAGTCAGCCGTATGTTCTTTAATTCTAATATTAAAAGGCCTACCTGTTTCACCGATGTATTCCTTACCGCAAGAGCAAGGAATCACATAAACACCTTTGTGAAGGTTAGGGTTTATGGGATCTTTAACTGAGTTGAATAATTTTCTGATGGTGTTGGCAGGGGTGAATGCTACATTAATGTTATGTTTATTGAGAACTTTAATAATTTTATCTATGGTACCTTTATGTATCGAAGGGAGACCTTAGGAGTTGATAAATTTTGATCATTAATATTATTGTTATTTTTCTTTAGGGATAGTTGCATGGCTTTCTTGATGGTATTTCTATTATAGAATTTAGCTCAAACACTTTGTGAAGATGGTTGAGTTCATCATTTCAATGGTTAGGATCAGATATTCTTACAGCCCTAGTGGTTAAGGTCTTAATGATGCCTATCTTCTGTTTAGGGTGGTGATGGGAATTTGCATGTAGATATCTTTCCGTATGAGTTTTCTTTCTATAGACTTGGAAACCAATAGACACTTCTCTTTTAGTTAGAAGGACATCAAGAAAGGGAAGCTGGTTGTTGTTTTCAATTTCGATGGTGAATTGTATATGGTGAGAGAGGCTATTTAAGTGATTGAGGTAGGTCAATTTTTTCTTTTCCATGACTCCACTTAGCAAATATGTCATCTACAAACCTTTTCCATTCTTCAAGGGTGTATGGAAATGACCTAAGAGCCTTATGTTCAAAGTGCTCCATAAATTCTTGTAACATTATGCTAAATTTCTCTTTGAATATTTTATAATTTTAATATTTAAATTTGTAATGTGATATGAATAGTATTGATTAATAATAAATAAATAAATTAAATAATCTAAAAAAATTATTATAAATTTTTATTACTTACTAGATTAATTAAAATATGAAATTCTTATAAATAACTAATCGCTATATACAACAACAATTATATCTATATCCTATATCTTATCTAATAATCTATAGCTATATAATTGTTTAATATTAATTTTATATAATTTTCCATTTAATCATATATATATTTAAATCTCGCGCTAACTATTATTTTATTTTAATGTAAGGTTTGATTTTATTAAAATTTCTCTCCTATATTAAACCAACCATTAAATTTTTTCACATAGTGTAAATTACAACATATCAGCCCTAGGAGGAAGCCCGTATTTATATCTTTACAATCATTTATAAAACCTACAATTTAGAGTCATAGTTGTAACTATGAAAGGATATGTCCAAACCCTAATTCCGGAATGCGACTGCGGAAAAACCCAATTACGTCATTCCGAGCGTGGTGTCAGCGTTGGCGGGATTAACGCAAAAGGCTGTTATTGTGTCGCCGGAAGCCACGGAAGACGCCGACGAAAAGGGGGATCGCCATCAGTTTACGATCCAATGGTCTGCATATTGTGTAAGCACTTGAACAGAGCGCTGTCCACCGAACGCGTAGCCCACTAGTAAAACATAAACTTTGTCGGAGGTAAACGCGCGCAGGGACAAACCATAAAGGGATCACCACCTAAGTAGGAGAGGTGTTACAAAACTTGTGCGTAGTCTCACCTTAGTGAATTAGCAATTAATCATTAGGTTAAGATTCAATTCTGTTTAGGCATCACGTGAGTACGCATAAGGAAAAAGAATTAATTAATAATAATTAAATAAAAAAAATTATATTACCATTTTTTTATATTTTAATAACATTATCCAATACTATAATTTTGTAAAAATTAATTAAACGATTATTTTAACATAATTTATTTTATCTTATCATTCTTTAAAATTAAGAGATAATAATATTAAAGTTATAAACATATCAAATTAAATAATGATTTCACATAGAATTTTTTATCAAATTTATAAACCAATGACTTGATATAAAATGTCTTATCAAATTCAAATAATATAAAAGTCAACTTTGATTAATGTATATTAAATAATTAGATAGTTAAATAGTCAATAAGTTAAGTGAAAAGTTATGTCTAAAAGATATGTCTAGTCACAAAAAGGCACATGTTTAGGTACATATATGTGGGTTCTAATTGTAACATTCATTAGATGTATATTTTGTATATAATAAATTATTATTACAAATACTCTTGTGTATTTTCATATTTAAGTCGACAAGTAATCAGTTTTGATGCTTGACTGGTATCAGAGCCATGGCGCACAAAATAATCATGTGAGCCTTTGAATGTTGTTCACCACACAATATGTCATACATTCGTGTCCTAAATTCATGGAGCAGTTTAGTAAAATCTAAAAAGCATTTCAGCGTTTAGAAAAATCATATGCAAAAGTTAATGCATGTCAGAAGGAAATCGATAATAAGGGATATGATAGCGATGGTGAAACAAAACAAGATGAAGCATTAGATGATTATAATGTTGAAGATGAAGATGTTGCAAAAAATAATCTAGATGATGATTCTGATGAAGTTGATACATATCAAGATGAGGATTGAGATAAAGCTAATATTGATGTGGATGAGGATGATCTAGATCAAGATAATGATTCTGATGAAGCCGATATAGATCAAGATGAGGATTCCGATGAAGCTAGTCTTGATATGGATGAGAATGTTGTAGAATATTTTCGAGCCAAAATTTTAGAAGGTAAGGTCGAAGATGCTATAGTCGTGGTAGAGGTCAATATGGAAGGAAAAAACATTGAAGATGATACTCTCGTTGAGGACACAATGTCAGAAGGTGATGGTTTACCCTTGGAGGAAGAGAATGACTTCTCATATATATTTAGAAGTGAATTTGTGGAAGATGATGCTAGTAATTCTTTGCAAGGCCAAGATAAGACACTACAGTTAAACATTGATAAGCACAAGAAACTGTAGAGATACAAGGAGATCCTAAATTTTTGAAATTTTTGAAAGAACATAAAAATGAACTTCTTCAATTCAATCATGAATATATCACTCACTCTGAAGAAGACAAAGAGAATCTCAAGGAAGGTGTTTTGAATCCTGGTCAACTAGAAGAGAGTGACAACAAAAGTTTGAAATCGAAAAAGGTCCTTGCAGCGCCTCATGTTGATGCTTGGTGTCAAGAAATAAAGGAGCGACAAGACATAGGAGCTCTTCGTTGCTTCCTTCAAGCTTTTAGAACTACATGCCACTATGGAGATGGAAGAAGAGACGACTCTTTTTCAATTTTGACAATTGTAAACAACAATACCTTTAACACAAGAATGATATATATTCGTGGTGAGATTGATGGTATATTCAGGAAATTGTTGTGAATGCCTCTGTCAGGTGGAAAGAGGGAAGCAATTTTAGAAATGAAAGACACTCCACAATGGAAGGACCTTGAAGGTTTCATCAAGTCATATTTTGTCAATGCAACAAACCTTCAACAGATTGAGTTCCTAAAGAACTATGTTGTGGAACTTTGTGGAGTGGACTTATCAAATGCTCATCAGCATGTATTTACATTCATTAATTAGTTGGGAATGATTTTATGATGTGCTCTCACATTGAATAACAAGGAAGAACTGGGGAAGGCTTACAGTTGGCAATATATGAATTCCTTGAACTTTGGCTTAAATTTATTTGTGCCAATGCCAACAATAGTGACTTCCAACCTCCTTCCTATCCAATGGTCATATTGTAATTGGAGTTCCTCATTTGGTGCCTATTGCATGTTATACCCCTCTGAAGTTGAGATATACCGAAATGTTAAACACACTTGCTTCTGCTAGAGGAATTTTTTATTCCTGTGGCTTCTTCACTTTTTGATATGCTAGAGTGTAAAGAATTGGACAAGAAAGCAACTGGAGGATATGGGAAAGCTTTGACTTTTCAATAGCATTAAAGGTACCAAAAGTTTTCTTGAAAACTCGTGATTTTGAAGTTGAGTGTGTATATTTTTTGCTTCATCGCCTCACTAAACACTTGGCTCAATGGAGATATCATGTAGCTTTCCCTGAATTGGAATTTAAAGTCCCTGTAACTTTACGAGGATTACATGAAAGAACCAACATTGATAGATTTCGGCACCAAGTGAAGCAACTCATAGATCAGGTTGAATGCAATGTTGGAAATGTGGATAAAAAACGAGAGGACATATCATTCTCTCCCAGGAATTATGTGTTTGTATCCTCATTTCTTTAGGCTAAGAAATTATTTGGAATTAGCCCCCTTTTGAAAAATTACATAAATCTTAAAAAAAAACAAAACAAAAGAAGACTAGTCTTCAAAACTCCAACGTGCTTGTTCATGAGGTAAAAAGCAAAAGAATGATAAATGATAAAGCCGTATCTTGTGAAGGCTATGGCAATGGCATACGAAAGGGGAAGGTAGTATTTAACAAGGATTTTTCACTTGAGAAATCAAATGGATTTGTTGCTTCTAAATAAAAAAGCAGGAAAAATCCTAAACAATCACCAATGTTGTCTTGGAAGAAAACGATATTGTTAAACATCGAGGCTCTTCTTCGAAAGGAAATAATGATGATTTAGGTAATAGTGAACAAAATGCAATAAGGTATCTATGTGTAGAAAAATAAGAGAGTGAATCCAATGGAATGCATCATTTCAAGGTAACTCCACATGGAAGCAAAGGAGAACTGGAAGATTCATTTGAATTCAGGATTATTATAGGCAACACTAGTGACTCCATGTGTCCTTCAATTAAAAGTTCCATATTTCCCAACCATAGGCATTTCTCATTGCGCTACGATTACTCGTGTATCCCCTCATTGTCTCTGCTGCATGGTCTATCGAACCATTAGCGTCAATGCTTCCACCATTCTCTACTTCTGTATCGATGATAACAACACTTATGTGTCAGTCTATACCGACAACAAAATCACATGCAACACGTTGTGCCCTCTGGCCAGTTCTTCATTCTTGCACCAATGACAACAACACACATAGCATCGTTAAAGACCGGGTTGTCCTAAATGACGTGCTTTGGTCAACAGTTGGTGTCGTTTTGATCGGGCATGTAAGCGTAAGCCATTCGGTTAAATTCATATAAATTAATGAAAACCTATTAATCAATTCATATAAATTAACTAATCTAATTAATTAATTTATATCATTTAATTAATTAAAAAATTATCATTATATATGTGTGTCTATGTATATGTATTTAAAAAAAAAATATTATTATTTCAAAAAAAAAGTCGATAACCTGGGATTCAAATAGTGTTCCAGCGAATTACATATGTCGAGATAAAAAACACAAGATGAAGAACAATGAATTACATATGCCGAGATGACAAATACAAGATGAAGAAATTGTTAGCAATACAACTTTGAGGACAACGCTTCTGAAGGAAAGGGCTATGTTATAAATATAATTCATAACAAGTAAATAAATAAAATAAATGTAAATATTAAAATAATAAATATTAGTTATCTTAAATAGTCATTAAGGTTAAGTGAAAATGCATGTCTAAAAAAAATGTCGAGTCACGAAAAGAAACCTGCTTAGATATTTATATGTGGGTCCTCATTGTAACAGTTCAACACTTCTACATTTTTATATATAATAAATTATTATAAAACATATTTAATCAACAAACATAATTTGTTGTTTCAATCAAATTCAAATAATACAATATTATTTGAGTATATTTCTCTATCAATATCAATGCGTGAGCAACTATACAAATTCCTTTTAAAGAAAACAAACCAACTTAAATACTCTTGGAAGGTATAATTCAAATCCATACAAAGCGAAAGTTAACAATATTAATGACAATATCAGCCCTCTTAACAAAATTTTAATAAAATTAACTTTTTCTTATTAAAAAAAATATTATCATGTTATTTTATTTTTGAAATAAAAATTGTTCTCCCATATAATTAATTAATTATAATTTATCATTTATATATTCATTTCGCTAATGACAATATCAACCCAAATTAAAATTAATGTAGACACAATTTTAATAAAACTAATTTATTCTAATTTAAATATATATATTATATATAGTTTTAAATATAAATTATTTTCCTTTAATTACACAACACTTTATCATTTATATATTTTTTTATCTTCTTAAATATATCTATATTTATATATACATTTAAATATTTCATATCTTAAGGATTATCATGAATTTAACAAATTTTTTATTTTTTATTTGATTGCTTTTCATTTCAAATATATAATTTGCATTCCTCATGAGTTGTTTTTAATGCAAAAGGTGGAGGGTGGCCACTATCCAACTTGGCCATATGATCAGGGATGTGGCATCATGCTTCCATGATATTTTTTATGACAAATATGATCTTAGGATCTTGCTTGAGGTCAGATGTATGCAAGCTTCTCAATCCCAAACCTACACATTATAGAAGGATTGAAATGTGGTCATTTTACCAGAATGGTCTCGTCCCCACTTCTATCGCAATCTATTTTAATTTTAATACATTTATATCTATGGTCCTTCTCCCAGAATTAATTCTCTAATATGAAGATACAAAGCACCCATTCCCCTTTTTTTTGTTCTTACTTTGACTCTAATGAGCAAGAATTGGGGGCTTTGGCTAGCCCACTTCTATGAGCCTCAACCAAACCTTATCTCTCCAATTCAAATTCTATTCAGTGGCTTCAAAAACAACTAAGTTCTCCTCATCTGGAGTACAGTGGCACATTCAATTTGGCTTCTTGAAATATTAGCCCAATGTTGTTATTTCCCTTTTGTAGTTCATCGAGTGTGCAAGGAAGTGAGCATGGTTTGACTCGCGATACAAGATTCTACTAGATTGTGGAATCTAGCCCTTATGGGCACTTGAACACTGCGATGAATGTTGACTTGACAGTCTCTAGTTTTCACTCTTCTCTTTGTTTAATTACAACTTCTAGTATCATATTTGTTACACTCATCTCCTTGGCTTGCATTTCGTCTGTTCCCCTCCTTACTCTCACCAATCATCTATTGAAGTTCTGCGTTGCTCCTTGTCCTCTCTTGAAGGTCTATATTCATCCACCAATCCTTCTTTCATAGGTTGTTGTCTCCTTTTACCAACCTCCTTAGCAAGCTCAACATTTTCCCTCATCCACCCTTGTACTCTCGTTGCTTCCATGTGAATGGTTAACTACCCTCTTCCTCTCTAAATTTTAGTTTCATTAGAATCCTTATTATTGAACCCCCTTCTCTCCTTATGTGAAATACCCCATTAAGCCCACCACTTATCCACTCACCTTCTCGACTATCCACTTGTGTATCTAGGTCTTTCCTTTTAACATGCCCTATCAGTGAGCATGCATCCATCGAAGGGAAGCCTACTATTAGGTGCAAGCCACTTAGGGACACACATGTGTACACAATAGGCTTCAAGAGTTATATGCTAGGTTTTGAGACCTCACCCCATGTTAGATCAGGGAGGAGATAGTATGTATGGAACAACAAGGGGCTTTCCAATGGCAGCAACTTTCAAATACAAATGTTCTTACTGATCTATCTAACTGGGTGTTGGATGTCGTACATACATGAGACCTCTTTAAATAGTACATGTCTATCATTGACCTTTATTGACATTTGAAGATTCTCTTTGGTAGAATTCGGATTGACTGCTTTGAACATAGTGTTATCAGTAAATCTAGTGTCCACTCGGAGCTGCTAGTCCCACTAAGACTAGTAGCTATCTTAGAAACAAACAAACTAAAACTACTATAGCTTTCCTTTATGATAAGTAGATAAGAGGGGAACAAAGGACACCAACCTCAGTCTTGCTCATGGTTCCTTGCTTAGTTCCTCTCCCTTCTGACAGATCTTTGCCACTCCTCTTTCATCTACCTTGCTTTAAAGAGCACCTATGGAATCAAAGTAGCATAATACTATCGAAGAATAGCGATCTAAAATCATAAGAAATATAGGACCAGATATGTATTGGCCTCACAAATGCATATATCATCAAACATACAAGAATGTGGAGGAAAACTTGAGTAGCTTTATTAATATCAAGAATAGCAGAGAGGAATACAACCAATTGTTTTGACCCAGTGTCATCCTCTCAGCATGAAAGCCCTTCTTCACCTCATGAAAAGCTTAGATCACCCAACACTATGATGTTACACCAGGAAACCAATAGCACTTCCTTACAAGATACAAGATTCAAGCCTTTGGATCTCTGTGATGAGGGATCCATATATAGATGATTGTAGGGGGGTGAGTCAACTCCTGGGATTTTTATTAGTGTCCTCTCTCTGACAGTTCTTGATTCCACTTGGAGATTGATGATCTCTTACTCATCCCTAGGCGAATTCAGAGAGGTAAGTGTAAGAGGAGAAGTTTCTGGAAGATTCTATGATCCTCCACCTCGCAAACTGTCTCTGCCATTTGTGCATTCTTTCCCATTGCACCCTACAGAAGGGCTTTCCAGTATGCATCACACCCTTTACACTGAGTAGGTGAGATGCATCACACCCTCTACACTAGGCATTCTGTATGGTCCATTTTTGACCAGTTCTGAGCAGTTTTATGTGGAGAACTTCTGGGAGATGATGTAATCAGCTGACCTTGTTCCTTTAGGGAGTGAAGAAACACTTTTAGGGACTTATGAGCCTTTGGTTTATGGAAATTTATGATTGGGTTTGCAGTGCCCAGAAATGTCTATAAGAGTTGCCCCCTAAAGCATGAGGTCGTTAATCTTTTGATGTCGGGTGAAATGCTTTATCGTGAGGATCCGAAGTTCTTTCGAGCTGGAAGGTGACCTGTAATTAGATACAATACAATACATTATCTTCATAATATTTTTCATGATCTAGCTGAGGCAGGCATTCCCATGCTCAGCTTTATAAATTCATTTTCATGTACATAGGACAGACAACCGTCTGTGTAGCAGACTGATGATTCGGACGGAGTCATCATTCTTTGATTTGGATGATCATCTATTCAGCAATGATGTGCATTTGATGTCTTTATATTCCTGAATATATCGCAGCCCAGTTGGATGAAACTAGATCCTGGGTCTTCAAATGCGTTCAATATTCACTTGGAGTACAAGTCGATCCATGATAAATATGTTCTAGAGTCGAACATGGAAAGATATTTCCTGATTACCAGCCAATGATGTAAGTTGTCAACATGCGCGAGAGGAATCACCAATAATGACAATGACCCTCAAGGTACTACAGTATAATTCACGTGGTGCGAAAAAGGGACTTGGCGTCAAACACCATGCAAAATCTCTTGGTCGAAGGCCATTGATGTAAACCTATCGTCGAATGTGAGAAACTTGCCATTGAGGCATGCAAGCTTCAAAGTACTGAAATGGTTATTCCTAGGTCGATTTCTCGGATAATGAGCTGATTTCGACAAGAAGCGACCTGTTGTAGGAGGGCCTTAATGAATCCAACATCTATGACACGAAATAGAGAAAATGATTTTGGAGGTGAAAATGATCTAATGATACAGGGTTCAGGGTGGCGGTCATGAAAGAATGGAGCATGAATGTATTGCAGCGGATGAGACACGGGTGAATTCTCTGAGCGACTTCTCTTGGACATACCAGCGACACTGACTTGGATTGGTAGCGTTAACCCCAAATATGGATGGTGCGATGGACCAATGGTGATATGACCGGTGAACGGAATAACCCAACCTGACTCGGACGGAGTGAAAATGTCATGTTCAAGAGCAACTTTCTACTAATAAAGTTTCTTCAAGTTTTATTCCCAATTTTCCCCAGTCATTGCTAACCAATACCTCTTTATTTTTATAAAGCTTGAGGAGGATAACATATGCTTGTTCTATAATCCACCCTTCGGGCGAACCCGTCGCTATGTTTTAACGAGCCTAGAGATAGTGAAACTCGTTCTCATCCATTCGGACAAGTTTGTCGCTATTGATTTTAACGATTTTAACAACAATGATAACTCGGTCCTTTTTCAATTTTAGAGAGTCTGAAAAGGGATGGAAAGGAAACTCCAATGATTCTTTTTCGTCATATAATCCCTTAAGTCTGAAAAAGTGTAAAATAATATGAAAGGGATGAATTTTCGATTAGTTTTAACGAGCTGAACAAGACAAGCACTCGATCTTTTTGTGTAATAATCCCTCAGGTCCAAAAAGATTAAAATCTAGAGGAGGGATAGCACTTCCGATGACTTTAACGAGCCAAATAGGCCAATCTCTCGGCAATATTTTTATATTTTACGAGTCAGGTGAAAAGAGCTTAAAGGAGACTCGTTTTGTGAGGAACGAGTGATAATTTTGGGTAGCAGCTGATTCCAAGTAAGGTTTGGAATTTTCCAATCATGGCAATGTCACAAGGATGGCTAACAAAATCACTCGTCACAGATGTTCCTCAAAAGGGGTAAACAATCAAATGGAGGCGTATGATTGGCTAAACAGAGTGGAGGTGATGATGAGAACATGACCAAGGTTCAAAAGCTGATGATAATGCATTCAAAATGGTTATTTACGAGACATTGGTTCATTTTTTGATGAGCTTAAACTCTGGGGGAAACATTTACTCATTCCTTAGGTTTAATTTTTAACGAGCTTGAACTTCATATAAAAACTGCTCATGGCGGATTTATTTTTTAATGGGCTTTAACCCTGCGGTAACACTACTCGTGATAAGTTTGCATTCCCCCAGCATAATAACGCAAATCTAGGTGCATGCCCCCCAACCTTCATTGCATTCAACACGGTTGTTTGAATGAAGGTTTACTTTCGAGATCTTTGAAAGACTCGACTTGGAAAGGGAGTTGTTTCATTTTTTAATGAGGTTGACACAGGAAAAGAACTATCCTCAGAGCGACCTTTGATCACAACTCATAAGGGGTCATGAAGGAAATATCTGGTTCCAATGCCCCCATTACATAATGTGCAACATCATTGAATTGATCATCATATGATGTAGCTATGGTAGGGCTTGGAGGCAATACCTCGGGATGATCCACACTATCAAAATGTTCTGAGTTCTTCTTCATCTTTTTTGATGTAGAAGATCTCATGTGATAGGTTTCCACTATGGCCACTTCTGCCAGCTTACTCGGAGGCGGAAGGGAAAAATTCCCCATTAAGGAAGGGTCTTTTAGGAGACCTACTCCGATATTTTGAAGTGACTCAGAGCTTCCGTGGATCATCGAAATGATTCCCGTAACTTGTGAACTGTTGGGGAGAAATGTTTGTTGGTCAAGGATTGTGATTCCTCCTTGGAAGGGAAATATAATATTCCTAAAGTACGTCGACACAATGGCAGCCATAGCATATATCTAGGGCCTTCCCAGTAGGATGTTGTAATCGAGGTTTCCGATGATAACCTCAACATCAATTTCTATTGTTTTGCCCCCCAGTTCGACTTGCAAGTTACTTAAAATCCCATATGGAGTGTATGCTTGCCTATCAAATTCTTTTAACATCGTTGATGATCGCGACAAGGGTGGTGAGCCTAAATTTTTCCAGCAACTCATTAACATAATACATGTAGATGCCCCCTCATCAATAATTGTTCGATGAACAGTTTTGTTGAGGGCTTTCACCTGAATAAGGAAAGCTAGTTGAGCTGGTAACTGAGGGTCATATCCTTTGTGATCAAAGGCCACAATATTGGAATCCACTGGGTCAATCCCACCTATCATTGATAATAAAGCCTGCTTTTGGGAGGGGCAATTTTGCAGTACCTCAAGTGTTGACATAGCAGATGGTGATTGTGCCAGATCCTCCACTATATTATTATGCTATGCTGCTCTGGCACAAGGATTAAATGTCGATTTGTGTACTACTCCCTTTGGCAACTTTATCATTAGCTCAGGAATGATGGGTGGCACAACTTCAGTCGAAGTTTTTGTCGAACTACTAGGTTGATTTGTAGCCTTGTTGTTCGACAACTGTGTATTTTCGTAATCTTTATTCCTTGTCGATATCAAAGCATCATTTTGTTGTTTTGAAATGGACAGCATAAGCACTTGAGATGGGGAAGTATTGTTGCTAGAAACCAGATTTGTTCCTGGGTTCGTAAACGGATCAGTCAATATTGCCGAGGTTTATGAACTCTTGTAGAATTTTCTAAGCTCAGGTTTATATGGACACTCTCTTTTGTCCAATGATCCTCATCACATATAAAGCATGGATGATTTGGTTTCCTTTCTCTAGAAGGGTTTGTAGAAGATTTTTTAGGAGACGACTCCTCCTGTTTCTTGTTCTTCCCTTTCTTTTCTTCTTGCCTCCTGGCTGCTTGGTTTCTTTGCCTTTGTCAGTTGACACAGCATTTACTTCCGAGGCGAGAAGTTCTTCATTTGCATTTTGACTTGAAACTGTATAGGGATTTTTTGACGTAGCCTTTACAGTTTTTGTGCTAGTCGTACCTATCACGCCATCTCCGGCATGAGAGTCTTTGTTTGATATAGGAGGGGGAGGAACGAAAAATTCTAGTCTAGGAGCATCAGGGATTTTATCGTAAAGTGTGCCAAACTTAGTATAGATCAAGTCTAGATATTGTGCATGAGCAATAACTTGCTCTTCAGTGATGAATCCTCCCTTTGCCACATCTTCCGTAATAGAAGGTAACAATGACTTAATAAACCATTCAGCCAATAGTTGATGAGGAACATATGTTTTTACCATTCTACGACGACGCCACCACTCATGAATATGATCGAATATGTGAGTGGTCGTCATTTGTTTGAAATTGGTAAGCAGCTATGTTCCTGTTTCGTACCTTATGGGTAACTGAAAATGGGTTAAAAAGGTTGTGGCTAGGGTACTGAAGTTATCAAACGAAGCTCTAGGCAATTCGATATACCATTTTGTTGTCGGAACAGTTAACATCGCTAAAAAAGTCTAAGCCTGATCGAATCATCGTTGAGAGTGTTGGACGAACACCACAGATGAAATGCCATCACATGATTCGATGGATCTTCACTTAGATTTCCATTGAATTTAGGAATATTAAAGGGAAGTTTATGAGGAATCGCAGGCCACCAAGGGGCGTAAGAAATTGGATCATTCGTTAGCCGGTTTAGATATGGTAATTCTAGAGTTGCTACAAAGGGCAACTGTTGATTCAAGTTAGGCGAAGCATACCTAGGATAAGATGGAATCACCTAAGCAATGGATCTTTGCATTCCAGCATAATGTATTTGATGCTGGTAACTTTGATAAGGTTGATGTGTTGGAATTATGCTACATATGTTGTACTTGATGGCAACCCACTCATATTAGATGATAAATTATAGTGCAGCAAGGTTATTTTCTGGTTCACACACTTTCATGCAGAGAAACGTCCACGCACTTTCATGCAGAGAAAAGTTCACGCACTTTCATGTAGAGAAAATTTCACGCACTTTCATGAAGAGAAAAGTTCCTTTCATGTGGAGAAATGTTCACGCACTTTCATGCAGAGAAAAGTTCACGCATTTTCATGCAGAGAAAAGCGCACGCATTTTCATGCAAAGAAAAGCGCACGCATATGGGAAATCTTATGGTTGGTTCATGGTATTAGTCCGACAGTTTTTGATCCTATGGTTTTGGTCTGTGGTATTTGGATGGCTCCAGTATTGTAGCAATAATGCTGCAACTCCTGGGACTCCCTTCTTTACTTTTATCAACCTGGTTGTTCGTAACAAACTTGGAAGCGATGGTGCTATATGCAGAAGTACTAGCTCTTGCCGCAGCTATCACTTGGTCAGCCAACACAAGTCCGCTAGGGGCGTTAGCCAACTTCTATGAGTTCTCAGAAGAATCTTTTAAGTGA